>CAUJNA010003534.1:233181-408181 GCA_963377175.1 Effrenium voratum | reverse complement strand
CCCACCCAAATGATGTCCACCAAAGGGTCCCTAATTAAAACTCATACCCATGTCTTCGTGCGTCTCTCCTCTATCGGAAGTCTTTGCAGTCGGAGGCGGCACGCCTCTGAACTGCCACTGCCACGTTTGCTCACCTCATTCTTTGCTTCACGCGCTTTCGTGCCTGTGGTCCAAACCCTTGCTGATAGTCAGGGTCGCTCTGGATGATCTCATCGGACCCCCTCGGGGAAAAAACACCTTTTGGACATCTCTTCTCCAATGGGTTGATCGCCGGCCGGTTGGATGATCTCTACACCCTCCCATGGCCTTTGTCCCGCATCGCTGAAGCTCTGGCAGCGACGGATTCTTCCTGTCGCAGAGCAGGACTTCTGCCTCCCAAGTCCCAACTCACTTGGTCCAGCGGCCGCTGCTGCTTCACATCTGCTCCTTGACGGTGCCCTGCCCGGCTCCATGCCCCTCTACGACGAAAGGAAGTCGCAGCTTAAACCCCCTTCCACGGAGTTTGGCCTGGGAAAAAGGTGCCTTCCACCAAGGCTGCTCAAGTCCCAATTTCACAACCTGAACTGCTCCTCTGACCGCTGGGTCGGATTCCATCGCCACGACCTTGTCTTTCTCCTCCACGCCTTCACCTGTCAGGACAGCCGGAAAGGCTGACAGTCTTGGCTTCAGCTGCTTCATTTTCTCTACCCATCTGCTCTGTCTGCGGATCGGTCACCTCCATCTCTTCTTCGGAGGCTTCAGCCAGACCCTTGGGTGCATTGTGCTCTATGAGGAAAGGAAGTCCATAGCCTCCTGCGCGATGTTTTTTGTCGACCGACTACAACTATATAGATCACCCGAAGGATCTCCACACCCTCGCCGAAGAGCCGCTCGCCAATGCATCCGTGTCCGGAGCGCTGCTCCTTGAACTGGCCGTAGGTTCTCTTATCTTGGGCCAACGCTCGTACACAGTTTCCGTTTTTTCCTAAAGAGCGGCACCAGCTTGTTGCACGCAGCTCTGATCCCGCGGACGGACCTGTAAGTGTCGAGGTGGTCGTCGAGCTTCTTGTAGATTCTAGATGATGGAGCTCAGCTCCCCTCGGCTTAAAGCCTTTGAAGTTGGTGCTCGTCCACGACGCTGGAGTCGATTTCCCTTCGATTTCTCCACTCAAAAAGCCTTCAGATCACCAGCTCAGTTGAGGAAGGGCACCCGCTGCTCTTCCGGTTGGAGCAGTCTGAATCCAGGAGGTGCCTGAAATCCCGCCCACCGCCGCGGCAGGCAAGGAATCTTCATCGGATGGGAGCCGGGCTTCGCAAAAGCAGTCTTCAGCGGCTTCTGCTTCGAGAGAAAAAACACATTGCCCCTTCCCCTCTAAGCGTGGCATTTGCCCCCGGCTCGCCCATCGTACCCATCGCGGGAGCTCCCCTTTCCAAGATGCCCTTCACGACAAAAGATGCGTCCACCATCTACCATTTGCGAGCAGCGGCTGTGGGATCTCTCGGGGTTTATCCCCAAATCTGCGACACAAGGGAATCCCCTCTTGATAGGGGGGGTTAGTGGTTAGTCTTTGGGAAACCCTTTTTGTTGCATCGCAGAAGTGGATTCCATTTCCCACAGCCCTGGTGAGCAACCTGCTTCCTGCTGCTCTTGCCGAAGCTCGCCTCCAATTTGCCCACGAGGAGTTGGTCTCTCGGAAGCTTCTCGCAGTCATTTTTCGGGCCCGGGCGGTCTTGCGGCCTTGAAGAACAAATCCCTGCGATCCATTCACCGCATCCCCTGCCCCGTTGGGCGCCCGGGACCCGGAGCCGAGCTTCCGACACGCAGCTCGGAGAGGCCCCCAGCCGAGTGCCGCCTCCGCCGCACGGCGGATCCGAACTGCTTGGGCTCAGGAGCTGCGGCTCGGGAAGCTAGCGGCAAAAACCGCAAAAAGCGCCGTGAACCGAAAAAAAAATAAAAAAAAGAAAAACAACTCAAGTCATGCAACTTCGCATGAGTTACTGAAAGTTCCTGCAGTTGTAGCCTACCAAAAGTACCAAACGGGCTTCCGACACACCACTTTAGGTTCCATGGATTGAAGTCGAACGGCTGGCCTGGAGCGATCAGCTGTAGCTTTCACATCCCAGCGCTTTATGCCATGGACCCACGGGGTGCGTGGTTTGCCGGGAGGCGATCGCCGGGTGAGAGACCGAGAAAAAACACATATTATGCGAAGAAGCCTTGCCACCTTTTTTTTTTTGTTCCGTGTGTTTTTTTTGGGGCCACGTCGCCATTTTCCCGCCGGCCGCCTGAGAAAAAAGAGAGAAGAAACCACCAGACCAAGGGCCGAGAAGGCCGATCTCTGGGAGTCCGTGTGACATGTCCCGGAAGTCAGGACCTGTGCCGTAGGGGCTTGGTAGGTCTTTTTTTCGCATCAAGCGAGCTGCTACGCTCGTTGGCCAAATGAAAAATATGAGGGGACATATGTGCCATGAGAAGAAAGGGAATGGTTCAGATGCAGGTGGCTGTGGCTCAAAAAACCGGAATCCCAAAATGGCTTGCCCTGGTAAGTGGAAACATGGGCCAAAAACCTGCGTAACCCCTTTGTTTATTTTTGAGCCACAGCCAGGTGTGAATTTCCCCAATCCTTGGATGTGTTTATCTCAAACAGGGCCGCTTGCAACGTGTTGGCCTTGGCCTACTTCGGTACATGCAAGCTCCCATTCTGGCATTGAGGTTTTTCTTCGAATATGTCCAAACATTTGCCGGAACATTTGTTGGGTACCCGAACTTCCCATGCCCACTACGCGACATACACAAACTTGTAACCCGTTTTCCTGAGACGACTGTACCTGCGAGTGTATCGGCGTCTCCCTGTAGCTAGGCGATGTACTACTGCACAGGCTCAAGGCCTTGACGTAAAGAAGGAAGCCAAGGTGACGTGCAACTGACTGTGCGGAGTACTACACCAAGTATTTGCGGTTTGAACGGCGTTTGGTACGGAGTTGTTGTCCTCTTCGTGGCGAGTTGGAACTCCCACGTAAAGCTTTCTGAGAACTTCTGTTCGTCGAGGTCCGAGGTGTGGCTTGAGTAAAAATATCCGCCCGTGGCGGGTTGAAAGGACCCAGAAAAGGGTACTTCCCAAAAGACAAACACACAGCGACGCACGCACCAACACACACACAGAGACGCATACACATTGTGGGTCAAAGCCAATGGTACCATTTTGGGGTAGGTGACCACCCATTTTAGTCTATTTTAGTGGTTGGATTGGGATGTTCACTAGGGTTACGGGATTCTGCCATACACACACACACAGAGGCACACTCACACAAGCATAGTGTATGTTGCAACCACCTTCTTTAGGGCATAGATCTGGCGCCCGGAAAGCAGATGATCACGGCACTCCAGTCACGAATTTCAAGCCCCGGGCCTTGTGGCTGGGCGTGCACGAAAAGGAAAGACTTGGAGTGTTCTGATGGGTCCATCGGCAGATGGCACAAGAAGAAAACCCGATGGGTCAACATGGTTTTGGCGCGGACAAAGAAAAGCACATCCCATGAAGGCTCCTTCCTTAGACACTGGTGAGTTTGCAGTGAATCGCCCAGTGGTGTGATTCGCTCCAGGTCTCCTGAAGGTTTGGACCCATTGAATTTCAAAGAATCAATCTGAGTCATGGATACGCATCAGCCAATGTACTTGCCGTGACCGGCGTGCTGAGGAGAAAAAAAGAAGCGGGGGACCGGGAAGGGCACGGTGCGTCAGGCGAGAGTTATATAAGCCCTTAAGACTTGTACTGCAAGGGCAACATGTAGAACCCATACATAGCCTTGGGGGGATTTGAACGCACTTCTGGGCAGCTGGGCATTGCTCGGCACATGGTAAACATTTGCTTAGGCATAGCTCCGATCCCACCTGCCCGTGCGTGAGAGTGTGGCTCGTGCCTTTCTGCAATGATCAAAGGTCAGATGGCCAGGACCCCGGAAGAACTGCCCCAGCGCGAGCAACGCGACTCCCATCTCCCCTCCCCCCCAAAGAACGAAGAATCGACAGACCAATTCGGGCGCGGGCATGGACGGCTACGCGGCACCCCGCGATGCGGCCAAGGCAAGCGATCACCTTGTGAGAGAGATTGTCCAAACTCCGAGTTGATGCATGTGGGGGTGCTTCAAAATACTGTGGATGAACAAGCTCCTGCACCACTTGGAAACCATGGGAAACCGTTGCTTGTTGGTATTTACAGTCGAATCACTGGGGAATCGAATCCTTTCAAGGAATCCTAGGCAGTGCGAAATGGATTTCACAACCATCCACAGGAATCGGAGCCCTTGTTGGATGGACTCAAGGGAAGCCAATAGGAACCCAGCTACCCGGAGGAAAAGTTACCCCGATTTTGAGTAACACCCCACGCATGCTTCGCTTGTTTCCGTGCTTGCTTTGACTTTGTTGATTTTAACCCGGAAACTGAAGCGAGACCCCCACATGGCGGCTTCCCGAAGTATCATGACAACGAGGTCGTTGGGCGTCAAGGTGTCGCGAACGGGGGGGTGTCGCAGGTTGGATTCTCCTGCTTTTTTGGTGGTTCAATCATTTTCGGAGACCAAACACTTGTGAGAAGGCTCATAAAAGGGAGTCCAGGGCAGGTTTCAATCGGGTACCAACTCTAAAGGACAATGGCGGGTTTCCCTTTTGGTTTCCCTTTTGGTTTGCCTAAAGCCAAGATCATCCGTTGGGTTTTTCCGATCGAAAAAAGCGTCTGATAGCTTCCCCACGCCCGCCGTCGCTTCTTTTTTGCTTTTTCCTCAGGAGGGTGTGAATTTTAAGAAGGGACCCTATGGTGGACGCTTAGGTTGGGATTTCGTGTCCTCCAACCACTTTGGAGGTGGTTCCTTCTTAAAATTCCTGGCCAGGAAAGCGCGATGCTTTGCCGCGTCCTGTCAGCAGACCTTAGCGCCAGCGGGGATTCCCAGAGGATTCGTTCGTTGCGCCGGTCGCGGGTCGCGGGGTTCGCGGGGTTCGCGGTGTTCGTGTTGGAGGCGCGGGAAAAATATGTCCACCAAGGCTGGGCGGTGCCCAGTCCGATTGGTTCCTTGAAGGGACGAAGGATTGAAAAGCTCGTGTCGAAAATCAGCTTGTATGGCACGAAGGAGTTGCATTTTTTTTTGTTTACAAGAAATTAGCGCTTGAGCCACCGTCTGCTATTGGACGAAGAATGCGCGAGCTTGCTGCTTGGCGCATCGTTGTTTGCAAGCGCGGGCGACGGCGCTTGGAATCTTCGCCGGCTTGCTTGCGGTTGTTCGGCGGAGACCGAAGAGGCTTTTCCTTGCTTCTTGTATTTTTGGGGGGTTGGCTCGTGACCACCGACCACGTCTCTCGATCCATCGTCATGCGCTCTGAAAATAAATAAAAAACTTTTCGCAGGGGATCTGAGTGGAGCCCGCCAACATGGAATCTGAGGTTTCGGGGAGGACGATTTTGGACAGCTCCGTTCCTTGTCAGTAGACAGCAGGGTACCCTTGAATTCAAGTTTCCTTTGGCTGTTTGGATTGGTGGATTGGATTTGAAGGGGTTTTCTGGATCTTGTGGGTAGCCCGTCAACCTCCAATCCAAGCCAAACAATCAGTGGAAGCTGGTTTTTGGGGATTGGTTTGGGAAACCAAAAGGAAAGCCACGCTCCAAATCCCTTTCAGATACTTCTTTGTAGGGATGTGAAGATGGACGCCTTAGGTTCCTGAATAGACGTTCTAAGAGAAGCTGATAGTCAGTCTAGAGATGTTTGATAGTCATTCTAAGCATTCTGGGTTAGGGAACCATGACCCATGACACACACACACACAAAACGTGGCTCACATGGCCCGGAAATCGAATGCACGCCCAAAGATGGGTTGGTAGGCGAAATGAGTTCACCGCCGAACGCGACGTCACGGGACCCGCTGGTTTGCGACGTTAAAAGTGAGGGGGGGGGGGGGGGGCATTTTTTGGATGGGCCGATATTTGGTGAATTGATATGTAAATATACATATTAATATATTTATAATATATATATATACATATATACATAGATACATATATATCTATATAAATATATATATATATATATTGATCTATATATATATATAAGTATATATATATTGATATATATATATATATACACATATATATATATATATAGGAATATATTAGTTAATCTGGTGGTGACCCCTTTGAAATAGGCAGTCTTCTCCTTGTTTTTCTTGGACCGCTGGGTTTCTTCGACCGCTGGGCCTCCCTTTGGCTTCTTAGAATCACCCAACAAGTTGGTTGTGTCGGGGGCAATAGCCAACACAAACCTGGCGATGATTTTCAACCGGGGACCGCCTCCAAAGTTCTTGGGTGGACAGTGCCTGTGGATGAACAAAACCCACTTGGCACCAATTGGGATGTAAAACTCCTGATTTGACTGCTTGGCCCACTTGGACTTTGTTCATCCAAGCTTCTCCATGCCCAAATGGGCGGCTCCTCCTTTTTACTGAGGCCCGCCGCCCCTTTTTTGGGCTTGGCTTAGGCCGCGCCGCGCCCCAAAGCGCCGCGTCCCGCAGCGTTTGCGCGCGAATCCGAAAGCCGCTTGGCCCAGGCGACCTCGCGGAGCTGGCGGCGGTGGGGTGCCACAGGTTGAGGGGCCACCGCGAAGTTCGAAGTTCGAAATCGCCATGTGAGTCATAGTCAAAACCGGGCATTAAAATGATCGTAAGCACTATTTATGGCAAGGAAATTCTCCCTTGCTAGCCTTCATCTACCCAGGTTTTAATGGTGGCCATGTTCGCCTTTTTTTCTTCTGGTTGGAGACGTGTTGGGCCTTTTCCTATACATTTTTGTTGTATGGCCCAAGAGAATAGCTGGCCCTTTCAAGTATAGGGGCACAGCTGGGGAGTTTTCTTTTGTTTTTTGAAACTTTGAAGCCCACATGGCATCCTCAACACCAACCCCCGACCTCCACGAGCCCTTCGCTAGCCATGGGGTTTGCCTGTGGGTTTTTGTGGAAGACAAGTGCGTGTTTTTTTTGGAGCTAGCCGCAGCTAGCCTTTTCAATGCTGTGGTTTTTTGCTGGGAATCCATGAAACACGGGGTTCTCAACGGGTCAGGACTGGATTGCCTTTGAGTGGTACGTGTGGCTGCCGCTGCGGTCAGTCCCATTACACCATTTCCGGGAACCCGGCTGCGGGCCAACCGCTCCAGAGCTCTGATGGTTTTTTTGGAGGCTGACCTCGGACATTCCACCGCTCCAAGTTCGGAGACTCCAGAATTCCTGGAGAAAAGTTGTGAAAGTTCAGGAAGGTGGCACTGCCAGAATGGCGAAAGAGAGATTGCCTGGAACTTTCCAAGGGAAAAAGACAACAGAGCATCGGACCCCCAAGCTCCGACCGGCAGGCTAAGCCTCAGCAGTGAGCCCCACGAAAACCGAAAACCCACCAAGGCCCGCTTGCCAGGGCCCCCCCCATCGTTTGGGGGGAGCCCAGTATGGTCTCAGCTTCTCAAAAGTAGTCTCGAGTATCTTGAGGGAAACCAGAAGAAAACCAGCCAGAACTATTTTTGGAGGTTCCCTTATCTTGAAATAACAACTTCACAACACTTTGTGGAGGTTCCCTTATTCTGAGATAAGCCCCATGTCTTCTGACGTCCACTCCAAGCCAATTTGTCCATCTCGGGCACGCGAGCTCAGGATCTGGATGCGGAGTCCAAGCCGAGATTGCTCGACGTAGAGAACGTGGAGGCGGAAAGAAGCGTCCCCCGCCCCGTCCCCTTTCTATGGAGGACACTCAGGGTCAAACATGTTTGCAGCCTTTATTTGGGGTCTTGGTTTTTTTCATTTGGGTTTGAGTCTACCAATTCTTTTAACTATCCCGGCCATGGGGTTCGGTGAGCAGGTGGACCCCCCCCTTTTCCCCAGTTCCCCACGCGCT
This sequence comes from Effrenium voratum, assembly GCA_963377175.1. Lineage (NCBI taxonomy): Eukaryota > Dinophyceae > Suessiales > Symbiodiniaceae > Effrenium > Effrenium voratum. The sequence continues at coordinate 400,285 of CAUJNA010003534.1, read as the reverse complement.
CGAACTGCCGGGGCCCTCCCGTGCCGAGCTTTTTTTTGGGGCAGCCAAGAGGAAGGCTGGGACGCAGCGCAAGGGCGGGGTGTCTCAAAATAGCCCTCCCCAAACCCGAAGAAAAAGCAAACAAAAACGCCCCAGCGGCATGGTGGGTGGCTCCTTTTGCTGCCCCTTCCAAACCCAAGGCAGGTCTTGCCCTCGGAAGTGAGCGCTGCTTTTCATCGGCGAGCCATAAGAAACCCACCGACCCTTCCGTCAATTGACATGGAACCTGACGTTCAGGGTCCCGGAACCAACTCACAACAAGAAAAGCCTCTCCCCCCAAAAAAAACAACAACACACACACACAGAAAACAAACAACGACAACGGGTGGGTTGCCCCTTGCTTGGTTTCCCGGTACCCTCGAAAAGCCCAGCAACCTCTCCAACCTCCCCGCAGCCCGAACCACACGGCACGCTCCGAGCGCTGAGAAGCGCTTCGGCCGGCCAGCGGCCAGCGCGTGCTCATGGCCAAGCTGTCGGCGAGAGCGCCGCTGGCCGGATCCTGAAATCGGGTTCCTTGTTTTTCTCTTGCGGGCAGGGTGGGGTCGGCCACGTATTTTTGGGGTGTCTCAACATTTTGAATCCGGCTTGAGATTCTTTCGATTTTCTGCCAACATGGGTATCGGAAAAAAAAGATGGCCACATATTGGTTGATCATCACTTTTAGGGTTCTCAAATCTTCTCTGTGGCAAACCATTTCATTGGGTACATGAGAGAATGCCACCTTTAGGTGGGCGCAGCAAAGCGCCATTTTGTTTCTTTACCTCCGTTTTGGGCTTGCACGTTTGCCTGAAATCGTCAAAGCCCAGTTTTGATACCGGGTGGCTCCTTTTTCCGGAGTTGCCCTGATTTTGTTGAGGATTCCTTCAAACATCGCGGACCTCCGTTGCGCGTTCCGTGGCTAAAAGAAGCCACAGATCGCTCCGCTTTCCATGGCATCAGACTGCGAGCGCTTCGACGCTCGGTTTTATAAAGCCACCGCAGCATTTGAAACGCGCGGTCCGCTTCTTGGTTGTCACCCTGCCAAGAGTGTACCCTAGAGGCACATTGTTTCCCTGGCTTCTGTGGGCAATTCGCCTTTGGTCCTTTTCAGCGGATCCCAAATCACATTCTTCTCCACATCATATCAATCTTGAATCTAGGGTTCAGACTTGCGAGGATTGCCAGCTCAAACCAAACCAGGTAGGGGTGTCATTTTTAGGCGACCCCCTATTTTTTTTCAGTTTCCTTTAAACCAATCATGGGGTACCCTTAAAAAAAGCCGCACCGCCCCCCTCAAAAATGGTGCTTCCACATACCCCATGTGCCCAGCGCTTAAGCCCCGCCGGCTGCCGGTCCTTCAGTCGGGCTCAGGCTGAGAAGCTCAAGTACCTCCGGGAGTGTTCGAGGACATGCGAGGAGGCGGGGGAAACGAATCGGGACCATAGGTGTCCTTTTTGGTTGATTTGGTTGAAAAATAGGTTGGGCGATTCCTGGTTTACCTGGCGGCTCAATCAGCCAAAAAGGACACCTATGATCGGGACGAACCCGCGGCAAGGGGACTTTCTTGCCGCCGGACCGCCTTTGTTTTTCAAGAGAAGTCTCTGTGCCAGGGACCCTGCGGCGAGCGGAACTTTCTCGCCGCATGATATATGGGTGTGGCTCAAAAAAACGGGTCCAAAATGGAAGCCTGGTAAATGAAAAAGTAGACCAAATCCTGCGTAACCCCAGCTGTTTAGTTTTGAGCCACACCCATATATGCATATATACACATATATGTACATGTGATTTAGGGACGGCTCTTTTGCAACCACAAACCTTCCGGGTGAAGAGAAACTGAAAAGCAACGGCAGTTTGTTCGAACACATCACTGCAGCCCTTGAATTCCAAGGCTCTTTTGGAGCATCTCCTTCATACAGCAATCTTATTGGATCTGGAGCGCCTTTTTTGGCCATTCAAAAGCTAAACCGGCAAGCGCGAGAAGCGTCCGTGAAGTTCCCGGACGCGAAAACTTTTGCTGCAGCACATGTTGAAAGCATCTTAGGAATGACAGAAAAAGGGAGGATGTAGCCCTTAGAAGTGGTCCTGGATTGCTCCAGAGATGCTTGTTTTCTTGCAAAGGGATCGCCTTTTGCGGAAGCTCCCGTTGCGAAAGCTTCCGCATGACTCTGTTGAAAAACGGCCTTTTTTCGCCCAGGATGCGGGAAACAAAACTGTATCCGCCAGGCTCTACAAATGAATCTGGCCTCAAACCACCGTGTGTTTTTCGTGAATATCGGTTGGACCCCGACCAAAACTCATTCTGGGGTCTCTCGACCAAAGGGGTCCTTGGGGCCTGCCATTTTGAACAGTCCCATTTTTGGAAACACGAAAAATGCGAAGTGAGCAACTCACATCAGACAAGTCGAAGTCAGTTTGAATGGGACACAGCTTTCCCGTGCCAAACTCAAGGGTCAACCCACCCAACTGTCCCCTTCCTGGGGAAACCTTCCTAGTCTTTGTCCGGTGCAGGGTTGTGGGATCTCTCCCCACTTCTGTGATACAAGAAACATCTACTCCTCTACATGGGGGAAGGGGGGAAGTCGGGGTTTTGCGCATGTATTGACTCTAGAATTACCACAATTATCCATGTAGCAGTGACCATCAAATGAACCACAACTGCCTTAATGACTGGTTAGTCTTTGGGCTTGGGCCCTTTCCGTTTCGGGGAACTGGGAGAGGTCCCCTGGTCCAGGTGCGGCGTGATGCCAGATATCCTCAGCCCGTGATGCAGCAGCTGCCCAAGGCGAGATCGACCTTTGGGGCTGTCAGAGTGGGGTGGAAGGAACAGAAGGAACATGGAGACCAAAATGGCGCCCAAAAGGCAAAATGGAACCAAAGTGGATCAATTATCAAATGGCAACCAAAGCGTTTTTGGAACCTGAGACCAAAATGGATCAAATATCACCAGCGCTTTGTCTCAGCTCTTTACTTTTGAGCACTGATCTCCCACAGGGTGGTCAAACACAATGGACCCCGTTTTTGAGGTGGGGTTCCGCATCAAAAAGGTACTCATTTTTGACCACCTCCCCTTTTTTTAAAGAGAAAGGCGGGCCCCACATAAAACCCAATTAGAGAAACTTAAACTATTTCCCGCGGCCTTTGTACCTAGTTTTTGACCGTGGCCCATGGGTATGAAGTCTATTCGGTTGGACCCTTTGGTGGACATCAAAAGAAAACACGGGGATGTATGTCCCGGCATCTTTGTCCAGGCGTTTTTGAGGGTGTTCATGAAAGTTCATGGCTGGGCGTTGATAATCTACCTGGCATTGTGTTGAAGGGAAGCCATGCTCCCCGGCTCCCAAAACCGAGTCCGCTGTGGATTTCTGGTCGAGATTGGTGTCAGAGGAGAACCAAACTGAGGTCGCTTGGCTGAGGGGTGTATGGGCTTCGGCCCAAGCCTGACGCACTTCCCGCGATCCCCTTTTGGGGCTTATGGAGCATGCCCACATTTGAGTCAAGCACAGCACAGTAGAAAGGCGCTGCTGTTTCTCGATTTCCAAGTTTGCAGCATGATTTGAAGGTCTCTCTTAGAGTCGACGAGTACCAAATTTTGGAGTTGCTTTAGCGGACTTTCAGATCAGTAGAAGACCATCACGCTTGGGTGGGCCAGAGGATGCTTTTCCTCGCGCTCAACAGATACACGGGTTTGGCCAGCAAGTGTTCTAAGAAGCATGCTTAAATGAGCATTGTGCAAGCCCTATTGGCAAAAATGGCTCTCTAAAACTCTAAGAAGGAATGTTCTCAAAAGTGGTTGGCGGACATACTCATCGATTGTCCACAAGTTGCATCACAAACTTGGAACGTACACACACACACACTCACACCACACACCCTTTACCAGAGATTACACCGTCTCGGTAAAACCAAAGGTAAAACCAAAGGTTGGTTTGGGCGTTTCCCAAATTGACCCCGCGATGAGCACTTGGGCTGGTTATGGTTGCAGCAGCAAGCAGACATTTGTTTAGAACGACGAGCAGACTCGTACCTGAATTTCGTTAACGGGATGCCACTTTCAAGGGTCAGATGCCATTTGCTCGTGTTGGACCGAGTTGCTCCCTCATGTTTAGGTTGCTTAAACAAGGAAACTGCCCATTTTCCAAGGGGCTCAGAGCGTCAGGTGCATCAAATGATCGGAAACTACGGTGCCTTGAGCATGACCTGCGCGCTGCTCAGCATTTCAAAAAAGCGCAGGGCACGGTCCGGGACTGGCCATCGAGCTCCTCTCACAAGCTGGCCAAGTTTGGTGTGCGGGCGAACAAGATGGATCTCTGGTCCGACAGCACGGCAACTACATTTGTTCTCCTTTTTTCTTTTTCTTTTTTTGGGGAAATCACAAATCTTGCAAGATGCGCACTGCGGAAATCTCTGAGAAGGCCCTTGAGTAGTTGGGTTACGAGCCGTTTGGAAGAAACAAAAACACCGAGGAAAGAGAAAGAGACCACCGCCCCGAAATGGCGGTGTTTTTGTCTGGTTCCCTTTCCAACCCCAAGAAAGGTGGGTGTAAGGGACCGCCCAAAAGTGGATTTCGGTTTTCCTTTCGAGCTGCCCCACGAGGATAAACTAAGATGCCCAGGCATAGGTGTCTTTTTAGGATATTGTGTTAGAAATAGATGGGTAGATGGGTTTTTATACCCCAGAAAACCAGGACAACCCATCTATGTTACCAAAAAGACAACCTATGACAAAAAAGAAGCCTATGACAACCAGGACAGCCTATGTTCCATCGATTTTACTTAAAGGAAACCTATGACAGAAGAGACTGCGACTTGTTGCCTCCGTCGGCACCTCAAGGTGCCGAGCTCTTTGGTCACGACACCCCGGCGCCGGAGCAGGCGCGCCTCTACATGCACACACCGCGTGCACCGCTCAGCGGTTTGTCTTCTGAATGGGGATATGGTCTGTCTGCTTTTTCGGGAACCCCCCCCAAAAAAATAATAACAATGGTTTTTCCTTTGGGTTCTCCATTCGAAAACCAAACAAATGGATCACCCCCAGAAAGACACGCCGCCCATATGGTCAGAAGATGCCTTGAGTTTTGACCACGCGCGATATGGACGTCTTCCTTATGGGCAGCTTCCCGTCCTCCCGAAGCCCACGGCGGGGTATATACCAAACGCAATGCCTCCAAGGGCGGCTTCCGGTTCCTTAGATTAGGCTTGGGTGTCCATTTAACCGAAGAGTCAAAAGCTAAAACTTGACTGCTACTGGGCAACGGATCTTTAGACTTTAGCTTTTTGGTTGAAATATTTCGGTGTTTTCCACTAACCCCCCAAAAAGTTGAGAACTTTTTGCAAGGGGGGTCAACAGCAGCCCAGAAAATCGCCTGGGGGATCTGAGGCCAGCCCAGAAAAATCGGACCTTTCAAAGATGCTGGAGGTGTTGATGAGAGTGGTGTGAAAATTGTGTCAGGAGCGAAGGTCCCAGATTAAGGCAGTGTGAGGATTCTCACGTGAGCGGTCAATGTTCACGGTGTACTGTTAAGGAAGCGACAAAGGCGAGAAACCCAAATTGCCATGGGAAGAAGGGGTTTATGGTCGTTTACTCCCCTGCAGTTTAACATGCATGTCACCCACAAAGGGATCCCCGAAAAGAGAAATGATGGCTTTTGGGGTTCTCACCAAAATCAACAATATAATTGTTTTGTCTACTTTCGGGGAGGACATTGGTGCCTGTCCCACATCTGATTGAATTACAACGCCCTCACACGACCTCACTCCAAATGGTGGTTTCTGTGTGGAATAGCCCCCCAACCACCTTTTCTTTGGTGCATTTTGCTTGGATGTTTGGACTTTAACTTCTAGCCCGTCCAGGCTGCATTTTGGTTGGCTTTCGGTGAATTCACCACCCATTTTGGAACCTATTTTAGTGATTGGATTGGGTCCCGTTCACTGGGGGAGAACCGATTTGGGTTTTGAGCCATGGCCTGTTGGCACAGAGCCCAGAGGCGAGCGCCTGCCTGCAGTCCATGCACGAGCGCCGGGAGCTGTCGGGGGATCCCGGCCAAGAGATGAGCCGCCATGGGTTGGGCTGCCAGATTTTTTTGGCCAAAAACAACCCTCAGCCCTGGTCCAAGGGAAGCCAAATGGAGGTCGTCAAAGCAAACACGTCGTGTTTTTTTTGGCAGTCACCACCAAGTAGTGGGTTACGCAAAAGAGGTTTTTATTTGATGGTGGACGCGGACCCAACTGTGCACCCCCCCCAACAGACCTCCAGCTTTGGTCCACATGAGTTTGGGTGTGTTTGTGCTTGGGAGCCGGCGAAATGGACAATCACCAACCACACTTTCGCGGGCACCACCAAGGTAACCCGGAACCCTAAGTTGGCGGTTTGGATTCGGCGCTTTGGATTTGGATTTGACTCCCTGGTTCCTGTGGCTCAGCATGGGTTTCCCAGCCCCCTGAGCCGCTTTTTAACCACCAGGCTCCAAGTGGCCATGGGTCAAAATCCAAATTGTACCCCCAGTGAACGGGACCCACTCCAACCACTAAAACAGGAAGCCGAAAAAGGGTGGTGAATTCACCTCAAAAATAAGGCCCAAAATGGGCGGCGAATTCACCGAATCCCAACCAAACTGGGCTCCCGTTGAACGGTTGTGACACAGGCATCTGGGTGTCTTCCACTGGGTGTCGTTTTTGGAGGGTACCCTCCCTCCAACAATCATGGAAGCTGACAGGAGGGTTTTGGAATACTATTTTCCTTTTGGGCAACCCCTTTGTCCACTTCCATGATTGTTGGAAAGAGGGTAACCCCATTATGAATTTCGGTGCTTTTAGGGCCGGTTTGGACCACAGCCAAGTGGGGGGCGCGGATCGCCGACCGCGGTCGAGGACCATCTTCTTGCTGGATGCCATGGCCTCCGCCATGGAGGCGGGGTCGTGGGAAAACGAAGCCCAGGCCTTTGGCGTCCATTGGCTGAAATGAACATGTTTTTCTTTTTCCCTGGTTGGTTTTAAAATGAGTTCATCTTTTTTTTTTTTTTTAAAGAACTATATATAGATATATGTATTTCTTTCCAGGGGACTTAAGCAAATGGAGGTAAGCTACCCAAGGGTGTTTGGCCACACTCGTCACTAAGTGCTTGGCGCCCTGGTTGGCAACCTACCTTGAACCGGAGCACCCAAGTACTTCCATTTGCTGAAATGAATACTTTTTTCAGTTTCCCTGGTTGGTTTTAAAGGGAGTTTATCGCTACTGGACATTTTTATATTTTTTTTAAATCTTTTTCCAGGGGTCTAAACCAAATGGAAGCTTTCTGGACGAAATCCTGGAAAATGATCGGGGACGCGCTGAAGGTAGAGCTGCGACATTTGTTGGACCAGGTGTAAGTTGATCATATCCTTGGCAGTCTTCTGTTGCTTTGGGGAGCGCACGTTTCCCGCAAAGAAGAATGAATTCGACTTTCTGGCAAAGACCAACTGCTCAAATGCAAACCTTCGAAGGAGCTAGGGTGAGGGGTGATTTGATCAACGTGAGCAACCGCGAAAAGGACGGGCTGACTTATATATTTGTGCAAAACGAACCCTTAACATGGTTTCCCTTCCCAATGAAGTGGATGCCGCCGCCGCCAGTGAAAGAGGATGAAACCATGGGGAAAGCGTGGCATCTTTCACCCAACTGCACAGCGACCTCGCGGGTACCACAGACCCATGTGAGTCACACACACAAAACCCGGGGAATTGGGAGGGTAAGGGAGAATCCCCTTGCCATAAATGGGTGCTTTCGCCTCTTGAATTCTTGAAGCATTCTGGGTCCCCGTGGACCATTTGGGTACCGGGTTTTGATTATGTGGGTATATTGGGTATGACCTGACGTCTAAACCAAGCTCCAAACGGCACCACCCCATCTCGAGCCGGGTTGTGGAATCAAGGGGTTTATTCCCACTTCTGTGATACAAGAAAATCTTCCGCTTGATATGGGGTGCTAGTCTTTGGGAAGCCCTTTTTGCTGTATCACAGAAGAGGTCATTTCCCACAACCATGATCTCGAGTTTCCTCGGGTCCTTTGGTTTTGTCCAGGAGCCCGAGCAGCTCGCGGCGATCTTCGGGCCCTTCCTCGACCAGGACACCGATTGCCGGTTTTTTTCTTCCTCGCTTCCGGGGGGAGGATTTGGTCGGCTTGGAGCGGAACCCGGGAGCTTCTCCTCTGTTGTTGTGGTTGGTTCTCACTTGTTTGGGCACTTTCCGTTCCCTTCTTGCTTCTTGCCCTCAGTCCGTCGTGCTTTGTCTCATTTTCTTAAATAAGCAGAAAGCCGTTTTGGCCTTCCTTTCCAACTTATATCTACATGTCTCCAAAAAATGAAACGTCCCGGCTGCTCCAAGCGAGCTGACCCCGCCCCCGCCGCTTTGGACGGCGCTTCGGGCTGGCCAGGCCTGCGCTCGCCTCAAGGGCCGCAACCTGGTGGATCAGAAGCTGGAGGACCGACGGAGCGACGGAGGCGGAGCGAAGCGGCTCCGAGAGGGCGGAGACCTCGGCTCGCGCAAAAGCACCGGGTCGAAGGGTAAAATTTTGCTGCCCTTGTGGTGTTGTTTCTTCCTTTTTCTTTCTCCAACAAAAGTAGTCGTTTATTTGTTTTTATTTCTATGTTTTTGCTTTTCAGATATTATTTGTCATTATTGTTTGTATTATTTTCTTTTGGGTGGGGGTGGCTAAGTTTTGGAGTTGCTCGAAAAGAAAGGGTTCTAGTCAACTTTGCAAAAGGGCATCACCCTCAAGCCTCCAGCGAGAAAGCAGTTGGCTCTCAGACAAGGGGTGAAGATATGGCCGTGGGGATCCCTTTTCGGCTTAAGGGCCACCTTATTTTGCGGGAGGGGCGCGCCTAGTTCGCGACACCCCCCCATTTGATTCACTCCTCATTCCCAGTGTCAGAACAGTCGGCCGCCAGCAAAACGCCCATTTTGCTTTGGTCTTTAGTGTGCAAACGCAAGTCATCAGTTTTGTTCTGCGGGGTGTATGTTGGCTGCTCGCATATTGCCACGAGACGGCGCCCTGCAGCAACAAAAAACAAAAAGGGAAGGCACCGCCGTTGTCCACTCTCCACGCAAGGGAACGATCTTTGGATCTTTGGAGTATATACCGCGGCACATGCATAGATAGCTGGATCAGCGATGCTCCTACATGTCCCCTTTTGGATGGCTTTTTTTTTACGATAGGAGTTATATACATCCCCGTAGGAACCGGTGAGGTGCCGGAGCGGAGATTCGTACTGTTGACCCTGGAGGAACACATCCCACAGGATATGCCTAGCTTTGGGGCAGGGGGTTCCCCCAAACCTGAAGGAGCAGGTCTCGGACAAGACCGCACCCCCTTCCGGATCAAACAGACCAAACAAAAACGCCATGCCGAATCGACCATGGCCTCAGCTGCTCAAGAATATGGGCCCGCACTATGAGACAGATGCCAGCCATCTCGAGCTTGAACCTCTCAGTTGATACACCTGGGCCGTTGCTTTGCCCAGATATCTTGCGCATCAGGGGCCTCCCGCACTCTTAAGGAGCACGTGGCCGTACCGCGACTAGCGATGTTGGACACTGACACCGAACATGTTACGGCGACTTGTCTTCTTAGAACTTAAGCTTTTAGTCGTGGTGACAGCATAGTCCCTCTCTTAAGGGTGTGTTTTTTGGGACCTCTTTGATTCTGGTGGAATCAAAGGGAAGCCAAACTGAAGCCGACCATCTGAACTTGGCAAGATCAAGTCATACCTCCATCTCCTTAGGCGAGGTGTTCCGCGCCTGACTTTTCCAAAGATCTCCCTTCAGGTCAGGAAAGCGCCGTGTGTTTTTGTTTGTTTGCGTGGCGGTGAACTTCAATGCTTGGAACACACTCAATGGCTGGCGGACAGCTAAGCTGTGAATTTTATCAGGGAAGCCCTCAAAAGATGGCTGGTGGACATCAATTCTCTGTAAATGATACCACAGGATCCCTAACTCACTCCCTGAGTTGGACTTTAACCATGTTAGGAACATTTTAGTGGGAAACAACAAGACATGTTGTTTACTTGTGAGCTAATCAAGCATCTCACACCCAAATGATGTCAACGTCCAACAGGTCGAAACAAGTGAAGGTCGTTTTCGCCGGTCAACTCCGATGGGACGCAACGTCCTGGCATAAGATCGAGCCGCCGGCGCCCCCGGTGCGGCCGGCCAGTGGTACTCCGATGTGCGCGGGCTCGGTAAAGGCGGCTCGGCAGGAAGTTGCCAAGCACGAGTTGCCTCAAGGGGGGCTTGAAAAAGTGTTGACAAACCTTCCATTTGCCTCAGAATATGTGTTTTTTTTTGGGGTGGTTTTACAGGGAATCTATCACTTTTTCTTTTTTGGGGGGGTGGTTGGTTTTAAAGGGAATCTTATCACTACTGGACATTTTCTTTTGCTGGGGACTTAAGCAAATGGAGGAAACATCTGAAAGAGGCGGGCTTTTGAGCATCTCCCGGCTGGCTTTCCTAGGCTGACGCTTTTGGGTTCGGGTTTTGCAGTCAGGTTTGGTCGAAGGAGGCTCAGCTGACCGTTTCTTTGACTGAACCAAGCTGCAAGCTCCTTGGATTGGCAACTCAGAGGTGCTAAACTTGTTTGTTTTGCGGGTTGGGAAGTGCACAAATGAAGGTGTGCGTAAGCTATTTGTGAGGGTCCATCTACGAAAAAATCCGACGAAATGGGTGTTGTTCAAGAAAGGAAGCACCGTTTTGCGCTCTTTAATACCTTTTGAGCCTTTTGAGGCTCAGATTCAGTAGCTTCGGCAGGCTTCAGTTTGGACCCCTGTCGCGATTTTGATGTCCTTGATCAAAAAGCTAGACCGCAACTGCGGGGTTCCGTTTTGAGGGTCTCTAGTGCATGGCTGTGGCTCGATACTTTCAGCTACCGTTGGGGCAACCAGCGAGCATTGGAGAAGCCCTCCATCAACCACTCGGTTTGTCCAAGGGTTTGAGTTTTTTTCTTTTTTTTTAGTGGTTGGGTTTCCATTTAACCAAGTTAAAGACTTTTTAGCAGGGGATAGGGACTGTTGGCTCCCCTGATGGCTCTGAATGAGTATTGGATGGAATCCTCTCTGAAATAGGAAACAGCCACGGATTGCCCCTGCGAAACGGATGCGTAACAGGTCGGCACTTCAGGTCGGCCTGCTGCGCTTCAGAGAAAACGTGCCCGAGGGAAAGTTGGAGATATGACTGAGCATAGGGAGACCCAACAAGTGGGTGGGTGTTCCTTTTGCTTTCCCTCATGTGCATGTATATATATATATATTATTATACACATACAAAAGAGCAAATTCAAGGTATGTTTTTGGGGAGGGAGGAGGGCTGTTGGTATATATATATACATATATATGAATAGATATGGCTATATATACATATATACATAGATATCTGAGCACAGCTTCGCCTAGACCCTTGGCTCGTTCTCGCTGGGCGAGACAGCAAAATGGCGGTTTCGCGATCATCAGATCGCAGGCCAAGCGGAAGACCTTCCAGCCCAATGAGGTCGACCCCTCTCTGAAACTCGTGAGGCCGGGGCCCGGGGGGTTTTTCGGTCCCGGGCGACGTGTGCTGGGGGAATCGGGTTGGCGAGACCCAAGCCTCTTGGGATTTGTTTTTTTTAGAAGCCCTGGTTTAGGATTCGATTCCCCAACGTAGATACCAACAACCAATGGCTTCAGCCATGGTTTGTCCATCCGCAGTAGGAGGTATCAATTCGGATCCCCCCCCAAACCATGGGGTCTGGGTTCTACCTTTTCTTTTTACCTTTCAAGCCGAGCAGGGTACCCTTGAAAAGGCGGCCTTCGTAGGCAAATGCAACCCATGGATCGGAACGACTTTGGGGAGGTCCGGAGCTCCGGAGCTCAGCTCCGGAGCCCCGGAGCTCGACTGAAGAGGGTCAAAAACCGGGGGGCCTTTGGCTCCCCTGTGGTTTTTTTCCAACTTGGACAACTTGGGAAGCCGCGCCGAAAGGGTTTCGGGGCGGTCCACTTGACTTATGGTGCAGGTGGACTCCCCCAGAGCAGCAGGTGCTCAGGGATGAACAACAGCCTCGTAGGATGGATGAAGCACTGTGGCTGGTTCCAAGATCCCAAGTGGTGCGACATGGCCGGCATGTTTGGGTTTATTCCCGAAACCCTGCGTGAAAGCGGAGTTTCACAGATCATCGCAGCCAGCCAGCCAGCCAGCCAGCCAGCCAGCCAACCAACCAACCAACCAGGCAGGCAGGCAGGCAGGCAGGCAGGCAGGTAGGGAGGCAACCAACCAACCAACCAACCAACCAACCAACTAACCAACCAACCAACCAACCAACCAACCAACCAACCAACCAACCAACCAACCAACCAAGAAGGCAACAACCAACCAACTTGCAAGCCCAGCCGCAGGACCGCCTCCGCCAGCCTCGCCAAGCTCACGGGCAAGCCGCGAGCCATGGCCCGGGCGGCGCTGGACGCGCTCAACGAGGAGCGAGCGTTTCTCGAGACCCCCATGTCGCCAGGGGTTCTGGGGTTTTGGCGCGGTCCCCCCCCCAGTGGTTCAACTCTTTTGGGTGGCTGTTTTTTTTGGGTGGCTCTTTTTCCAAGCCTCCTATTCAGGGGAGTTGGTCATGAAGAGGAATCCTTCTCGGACACTTTTCTGGAAGGTCCATGGGGTTGGTCCTTTTTTGGGTGGTGTACAAAGAAGGAGCAGAAAGAAAAGTACAGAAAGGCAAAGAAGGAATAGCAAACACATAAGAGAAGGGGAGAGGGGAGGATCAGAGAAGACAAGAGAAGACACCCCTCTTCATCAATCACCATCTGGGATGAATGAAACCTTCTGAATGATGGGACAAACCACCCATCAACTGGTCCAGGATTTCATCCATCCACAGTATGGTATCCTTTGCATAGTCGCTTTATTCATTGGTTCTTGCTCATCACCCAGCTATGGATTTACATCGCGGAATAGCGGACTCCCTCACAGGTGGGAGGCGGACAGCAATCCCTCCAAATTTTGGTGTCTCCCTGCTTAAAGCTCATACCCACATGGGCGTATGTTTTTTAGGGGACCCCCTCAAACATACGTGTCCCAATTTTGTCTCTTTGTATGTCTTGTTATGATTTTGATTCTTTCTTCCTCCCTATTGCTTTTCTCTCTCTCTCTCTATCTTTCGCTCTCTCTCTCTCTCTCTCTCTGTTTCCTGCCTGCCTGCCTGCCTGCCTGCCTGCCTCCTGCCCGCCCGCCAGCCTGCTTGCCTGCCTGCCGGGCTGCTTGTCTGTCTGTCTGTCTGTCTGTCTGTTCGTCTGTCCCTCTGTTTGGCTCTGCCAACTGGTCAACTGGCCATCTAGCCGACTACCCAGCTGTGTCTCAAACAGACAACTCAACTCACTACCGTTTTGCCTCCCAACTGAGCCTGTGCTGTTTTTTCCAGGTTCCCCTACATGTGTATACTACCTGAAGACCAGAGTCACCGGTTCAGGTTTCGAGCGAGCGCAGCGGGCTTTGTTTCCCCAACTTCTCAAACGGCTCGATTTAGTTTCAGTTTGGTGGAAGAGTTGCAGTTTCTCGAGTCGCGAAAAACCTTCTGAGGCAAGGGTGGCTCCGCCCCCCCAAGCTTGAGCAAGGGTAAGCAAAGGACCGCGGGGTGTGATCCCAACAACGCTGGCAAACCATTGGCTTGGGTGTGTCTTTTGTTTCAGGACTCGGACTCCCCCACATGCCTTGAAGAAACCTCTTCCCGCAAAAGGGGCACCGACTCCAACGAACAGCTAGCCACCTTCTTGCCTCGGACCCATTACTCTGCGCCCTCACACCGCTTTGGCTCCTCCGACCTTCCCTGAGCCAGCGGCCCAGCGAGTGACCATAGGTGTCCTTTTTGGTTGTGGTTGAAAAATAGGTTGGGCGAAAATCATCTACCAGGTTCAATCAACTACCAGGGAACCCCATCTATTTTCAACCAAACAGGACACCTATGCCAGTGACTCTCGCCGTCGCCTGCGCGAGCCTCCTTACCCCCCTTCAAGTTCGAAAGCAACTTAAGTCTCTCTCCACGCCTCCTTTTCAGGGAGTCGATCCTACAGGAAACCCTGTACTAAGAAAATCTGGAGGGCCCGGCCAGTGACTCTCGTCTTCACGCCCGCGCGGAAAAAAAAAGGAAGGAACAACAAGGAAAAACAAAAATACATTAAAAAAAAAAACGGAATAAAAGAAGAAAACAAAGGAAAAAGCAAGGGAAGCAAAAAGCAACGCCAGGACGCGGACCAGGCGTGCCGGCTGCTGCTGTCCGGCCTGGCCCTGGCGCTGCTGGACGCCTGCGAGGTGGAGGAGCTGAAGCCTGGGATCTGTGCCTGGCTCACCGAGGCCGAGGCCCTCGGATGGCGCTGGGCGGGGTAGCGGGTGGGTGGTTGGCCCATTTTGGAGTCAATCCGTTGATTTGAGGTTTGTTGATTATTATTATTTTTAGGGGGTAGGGGGTTGACCCTGCCCCAGAGCCTTTTTATTGTTCTGGGTCTTTTGGGATCAGTTGGGTTGATACCGTTGATACCCTCATTCTCTGAGAAGCTAGTTCATCAGCCTCCCTCTATTTGGTACTTTGGGTTGACGATGTTAACGGTTTGGAAGTGTTCCGTGTGGCAAGCTGCGGTGGCGACTCGGAACTCGATGCTTCCAAGCAGAGCGACAAGGCTCAAGTGGACGGGGTTGCGAATCAGAAGCCCCTCGGCGCCAGGTGTGGACCCATGCCGCGCAATATTAATTTGTTTATTACTTTTACTCGCAGTGCTTCCTAAGAATGCCACCAATTCTAACAAATTAAGAATACTCTTTTCGATATTGAGGTTGTTGTACATGAACAGGCCTGTACGGGAAGAACAAACCAGGCCGACAGTTTTCTGCCAACGTCAGGTAAGTGGGTTGCAAGAACGGTTGTATGGGTCTTTTTTTTTCCCCCTCTTCAAACCGCAAGAAGGGGACCCTCCAAGAAGACATAGCCATAGGGAGAAGTGGGGTGGCCAAGCTGCACCCAAGAGCCGCGTATTTCTTGGGGGGAATGGGCGACCAGGCTTGTGGTGATCTTGTGGTGAGTCCAAGGGGGCGCTTCATGAGGCCCCGTCTTTTGTTTTTTGGACGTTTTCTGATGCTAAGAACCGTCCCCGAAGTGAGGCGATCCACCTTGGCATCACAGGAACCTTGGCGCAACTCGTCAAAGGGCACCAGGGCATCTAACAGTCCCTGCCGTTGAGTGTGGCGACTGTGCGGGCCAACGACAGGTGTCCTGACGGTCTGCAAAAAATCTGGAGGGTCCGTGAGGGTGGCTGGTCTTTGTTGGAGTTGGTACTTCTTTCTCATGAGCATCCAAAATAATAGTAACAATAGTAAGATAAATAGGAAGAATAATAATAGTCATAATGATAATAATACTAATGCTAATAATAATCATGATAATAATGATAACAATAATAGTAAATAATGATAATAACGAAAAACATAAAACAATAGTTTTTTTTTGGTTTCTTTTGGGAATATTTGTTGCATCGCCGGCTTCACGAAACGGTTTCCCCCTATCGTTTTGGGGCGTTGGTTTAAAAGGGGAGCCAAAGAGGTGTGTGTGTGTGTGCTTTCTTGGACACAGGACACGGACAAGTCCGTTTGGGCGGGACCCACGGCCCCATTTTCGGCTGCTGTAGCAGCTTCAGAAAAGCGTGAGTTGACTTTTGATGGTACCCTTCTCACCTTGGAGGAAGCTCAGTGGCAAAATCAGGCCGCCCCACTCACCTCTCTCAAAAATCAGTCACACAAGTCGGGCCGCGCCCCATTTTCCTGGTTGTGTTTTTGAGCGCGCGCCCCTTTTTTAACCGGCGGTTTCCATGAAGCCCGAAGCCCCCTCCGCCAGGCGGAAGCCGAGGCGGGGGGGCCAGAGGGCCCCCATTTGGTGGGGGTCTTCCATGGGACAGGGCAGACCGGACCGGAGGGCGGTTTTTTCTTGGAAGGTACCCTAACACCCCACATTTGGTTGGGTTGAAAAAGGGGAAAAGAAGGGACACCGGCAGTTTGGAGGGTCTATCAAAGACACACTCAACTGGGGGTGTGTCAATGATTGCTGCAGAACATGAAAGCGATGAAACGGTATAAAGGGTTTCTTGGAAGGTATCCCCATTTTTGGGTGGTTTTAAATGGAAAAAGTAAGGAACACCAGCAAAAAAACAAGCCCCCCCCCCATTTTGTTGGTGGTTTTGAAGGGAAAAGGGGAACACCGGCAGTTTGGAGGGTCTAAAAAAGACACACTCGACTGGGGGTGGTGTGTCAACTATTGCTGTAGTAAATGAAAGCGTTGAGCGGGTTGAAACGGTTGCATGCCACAACCATGGTCAAAACTGTCTGCGCTTTCCGAGGCAGCCAGGATCGTGTGAAGAATATTGCAGTCACTGGGTCCATGACAGTGACATCCCCAAAATGCGTTTCTAAATGGGTTTAAAGGAACAGGGCTCTTTGAAAGATTTTGCCCACTTGAAACATGGCGTTGTCCACCAAAATAAAGGGACACCACCATTTACAAGGCAATGTTCAGGTGTATAATGTAAGGTCCCTGGCCAGGAAACGCTCCCAATGAGATGTCGAGAGCCCCTCACGATGTTCGCGTTTTTAGGGACCCAGCGTCACGGGCGGCAGCATTTCGCAGGGAGATGCCGGGAGGCCAAAGATCCTCTCAGAAGGACGGGCGCGGGTTGGGATGTATGGGTGGGGTGGCTTTGATGCCCATGCCAGCGACCCCCCCGAAGTGTGAAGGTTGGATGCTGGTTTCCCCTGGTGTTTCTTTGCTTTTCCTGTCTTTTCCTATGGCAACCGCTGGGTTTGGTTGGAAGGAAGTCATGTTGAGCACGTGAGGCACAGGAGACAAGCTCTCCTCATATGCGTGCGGTCAATCCGAGGTTCGGGCGAGCTCCAAAGTGCTCACAGAGCAAAATGCGACTGGGTGGTTGCGAAATCCATTCAAAGGCACCACGAAATGAAACCAGGGTGGAAACTATTGTCTGTTGGTATTTGCAGAGGGGAATCATCATTCCAGGGTTTCTTAGGTGGTGCCTAAGAGGATTTCGCACCCATCCAAAGGCTTTTCGACTGCTCACAGGAGCTTTCGCCGGATGCTTTCTGCTGCGCATTGACAAGTGCCGCAAGGAGCTTCGGATGGACGCCAAAGGCAAACGTGATGCAGGTGATACTACCCCCCACTTTTTTCAGGGTATTTTTTGGGAAACCCTGGGTTTCCATGGTAAATACCTCCTTTTTTGGTAGAGGGTCGACACAACAATTGGTAGTATTGGTAGTTTACAGTTGCTTTGGGGAGGATGAGAAGGGGGACCGAATTTCTCACCAAACCCAGGTCAATTTGCTTTGACCGAGCTTTTGAGGCGGGTAACTTGGGCTGGGCTCAAGTATTTCTTGCGGGCTGCCATTTCTTTCTGTTGGAGATTTGCAAGAAATGCAGGAAGCGCTGGCTGCAGATCAGTGAACATATTGCATCGGTATCTGCGGTAGCAAAGGGACTGACACGGACCATTGCGAAATCGGGGTTGCTTACCAAATCCCATGCCCATTGGGGACACATGGGGGACGCTCAAGTTCCACATCAACAAAAGCTAGGGACTCAGTCCCTCATGCTTCCATGTAAGTTTCAGATATGGCTGTGAGTTCAGCTGGCTGAAGCACCCCTGTTTTTGATGTCCCCCAAAGCGTCTGCTTGGCGAATCCAAAGGGTTGACTGGAAAGGATCTGAATCTCATGGACAGTTCGGGGCATCCTCCAAAAAGGCGGAACTCTTGAAGATTCGGCGCACTCAAATGCTCGCCAAACCCCAACCCCCCCGCCCCCCCCCCCAACCCCCACACCCCCGACCCCCGACCCCCCACCCCCCACCCCCCACCCCCCACCCCCCACCCCCCACCTCCCACCCCCCACCTCCCACCCCCGCACCCCTCACCTCCCAACTCCCCCCCCACCCCCCCACCCCCCCAAAAAAACAATCAAACAAAAGCAGTTCGGGCAAAGGCCCCCGGCCGCGTGTGTGTTTGTCTTCCAGGACCCCTTGCGTCTCTTCGCCCTGGAGCCGGTGGACGTGTGCCTTGTGGAGGCGAAGGATCCGAATCTTTTTGGATGTTAAGGCGTTGGCCTTTGACACCCATGCCATGAGGACCATTCTGATTCCAAGAATATCAAGCGGTTGAAACGATGCGCCAACCATAGGGTCCCCCCTTTGCAAAATTCTTCTTTGGTGGCTCAAAAAATCAGAGGCAGGGGGCAAACCGCAGGCTTTAGTCTTCGGTTCCATTTAGCAAAGTGCCGTTTTGGTTGATTCTTTTGAGCCACACCCATGAATTTGCAAATCAAAGGGGGGGGCGCTATGGTTGGCGCATCGTTAAAACCACTTGATATCGTTTGAATCAAACTGGTTGGCCTGCTGTTCGAACTATGTTTGAACCACTTGATATGCTCAGTTGTTCAGTGGCACCCTTTTTCCTTGTTTTGATGGCTGCCCCACTAAAAATGGTCTTTCCCAAAAAGGTTTCCCGTTTTTTCCCAGTGTCACTGCACAACTGAGTAAACCTCATTGAAGCCGGTCGCTTCCCAACTTGAGCTGCGAGAGCGCCGCTGCTTTGACAAGGATAACGCCTTAAACAACGCCTTATGAACGGGTTCATAAGGGATAGCCCCATAGGTGTCCTTTTTAGGTTAGTTTGGTGAAAAATAGATGGCACTGGTTTAGATGGGGTTTGTTCCATTTACCAGGGCCATCTATTTTTCCAAAAGGCCACCTATGGATAGCCCCCTCCCCATAACACCCCCCCCTCTCCCCATACCCGCCGAATACGCGCCAGGAGCCCAAGCCGGAGTCGAAGGAGCCTATGGGCACCCCTGAGTGGGCGGAGCTGGAGTACACGGAAGCACCGGAGGTGGAAGGCTTTAAGGAGCGCAAAGGGGTTCGTGGATTTGGAAGCCTCCCGTAAAATGGTGGAGAACACGTCTTGGTTTCCCCTCAAAAAAAGGGGTACCCTCGAACCCATGCACAAATTGTTTTTGCGAGAGAGACAGAGAGAGAGAGAGAGAGAGAGAGAGAGAGAGAGATAGAGAGAGTGAGAGATGCAAGGTAAACTGAGGGTGTGTCTGAAATGGGGAAGCCGGTTTGCTTTTAGTTTCCCTTCTTAAACCATACCCATGTGAGTGAGATAGAGAGAGGGGAGAACAACTCTCACCGCTACCAGTTGCCCAGGCGGCTCCGAAAATCCAAGTGACACACAGGATGTGGTGATCCGCTCGTGCTCCTTTGACCCTGGTCTTGTTCAAGTCCCTTTGGATGGCACTGCGGCGATCATCCTGGTGCGGGTTGCCGCCTCAGAATCTGAAACCGAACCAATGTCGCCTTGGATAGGGATAGGTTCCGCCACATTGCTCAAGACCCCACCCCCCCCATTGGAGTGAGTGGAGCCCACATCCTGGCCGAAGCCCAAAATCAGGCCGTCCCACTAAGGGGACCCTGGGCAAAAGGGGATAGGTCATTTTTTCAGGGGACCCGGGCAAACGAGGGGTGAGGCTTACACCGTGCACCAGGACTTTGCATCTCTTGCCCCCGAGCGGCTGAGCTCCGGCAGTTCGAAACGTTCTGAGCAATCCAAAGGGCCGCCTAGAGGTCTGCTATGAGAATGAGAAGGGGACCCCCCCCCCCCAAAAAAAAAAAAAAGGCCCAAAGAAAGGGGGTATCCTCAAACCCCCCCCCCCCCCTCCCAAAAAGAAAAAATGTGGCAAAAAAGGGGGTATCCTCAAAAAAGCCACACCCACGGCTTGTTTCAAAAAGGTGTGACTCCTTTTCGTTTGTCAGGTCGTTAAGAAGACGACCATCGCGGCTCCGTGCAACTCCGCCGCGCGCACGCGCAGGCCTTGAGCTGGGCGGAAATCCTCGGACGCGGTTTTAAGGGGCCCCTCCAAAAAGAGACAAGGGCACCTCCAGTCGGTTACTAATCAGGGTGCTTCCCCTTTGATGGAAATGCTCAATTTCTGGGCTGTCCAAAAAAGCTCCCCTGCTAAAGTCCCCCCGGTGGAAAAACATGGTTTTGCTACCCAAGGGTGTGGCGGGCCAGAATCCGGGTCACGAAGTGGTTGGTTTTCGCCCTGGTTAGCAACCTACCCTGACAAGGAGCACCCAAGTATGAAACATGAGGCGCTAGAAAACAACTCACATGGCCATGGGTCAAAAGCCCGTACCCCCAGTGAACATCCCAACCCCCACTAAAATAGACTAAAATGGGTGGTGCACCTATCCCAAAATGGTACCATTGGTGTTGACCCACGGCCACATTGCACCCCCATGACCGTGACCTCATTTCACAGTTGAGTTTCTGAGTGCCCACATTCTATTCTATGCCTTTACGGCCGAAATATGCGCGGACTCGGGTTTTCCCGGCGGCTCTAGAACCTTTGCAAGAGTCTCGCAGATTCGTGAAACCCAACAAGGAGCCGCGTCGAGGAACCGCTTCTACCTGAAGGGCCCGGGTGGGTAACCCATGTCAATCTGAGTTCAAGCCGAAGGTTGACCTCTTGCCAAAAGGGGGGGGTTGTCAACGCAAGCAATCAAGAGGCACAACACCCCCTGTCAAAACAGTAGCTAGTGAACAAGTGCCCTTGGCTTCTTTATGGAATCAACCTGGGAGTTTCTCAAACTGGGATTCCGACACCCTGTTTGGTATGTCAAGGGAACCAGCAGTCAACTCATTTTAGAACATGGATCTTTCGTTGAACCAACAGTATGCCAACCCTTTTAGCCCCCCCCACCTCACCCCCCTCCCCTCCCCGCCAATTTTTCCCTTGGCGCCAGGCGCGCACGAGACCCGGACGTCCCTTCCCCTGCTGCGAAGCGTCTTGCACCGACGGCGCCCACGGAAGCGCGGTACCAGCGCTTGGAGTTGATCGGGACAGGCGCCGAAGTGATTGAGCCGTGTGCGCGTGTGTGTATGTGTGTGTGACACATGCGGGTACTTAAAGGCTGGCGCACATTTGATTGGATCATCCATATCACCATATGAAACACGTGGGAACCACAGTCGTTTTTTGAGGGTACCCCTTTTTGTGTGGTAAGGGAACACCAAAAGCAAACCCACCACTTCAAAAAAGACGAGCCACTGAGATGTGCTATGGTCCAACCTTTTCATGTGGGCCGTGGCCTGCGCCTTTTTTTGTAGGCCTTTTTTTTGGGATTGGTTGTCCTTTTGCAGATTCCAAAAGCAAGTACACTGGGTTCATGATTTTGATTCTGTTTCGATGAAATGGGCTTCTAGTACCACACTGTGGCTTCAGAAAAGCCAGCTAAACCCTTTGAGCTAAACCCAGAGGGATTACAACCCCCTTTGAGCTAACCTCGCAAAAGAAACCTCACCCGGCAAAAGAAACCTCCTAACGAGACTTCGCGCCTCCAACAAGCATGGAAGCTGACAGGAAGCTGTTGGACGACTGCATTCCTTATGGGGAAGCCCCCTATCCACTTCCATGATTGTTGGACAGAGTGAAAGTGGCGGGCTTGTTTTTGGTTGGTTTTTCCTTGCCACAAAAGAAGGGTACCGGCAAGAAGACGAGCCGAGAGGGTCGGGTATGTGTCAGAGGGATTGGACTCCGACTTTGGCCCCACATGTTTTCGAAGATGTCCGCATTTGCCATGATCAAAGCAGCCAAATAGAATTGGTAAGTATGGTCATGGACCTTGCTAAGGAAGTCTTTACCCTGTCCACAAGGAGTCTTGACCATGACACATATCCACGGGGTAAAGAGGCAAACTCCCAGTGCAAAGCTTCATGGCTTCACCATGGAAGATATTTCGAACACAGCAGGCATGGTGCCGACCTTCAGATTGGGAGGGGGGGAACAGATCCCATCGCCTAGGCTGCAACTTGCGGCGTGGCCGTGCATGAGTTTTTTTTTTTTTTTTAATAAGGAGGCAAACCACCCAATTTGGGTTGTACATCCACAGCATGTCGTTTTTGAGTTCTACATCCGGAATCCTTTTTGATAAGGAGGAGGGCCAAGAAAGGAAAGCAGCTAATTTGGGCTCGGAATCCAGCAATCTTGGCTCCAGCAATCCGGACTGCGTCCCAAAAAAAAACAGCTCGGCCTCGGATTTTGCCATGGCTCGTGCTCTTTGCGTGGGCCTCTTCTTCGGTGCGGCCGGCGCGGCCTCCGTGCACCCGGAGCGCGCGGCCATGATCGAGGAGATCCAGCGGAAGTCGAGCCTTTGGCGCGTTTGGCTTGGATGTTAGGACTGAATAGCTTTTTGCCAACTAATGTCCTGATATCCAAGCAAAAAGTTCATATTAGCTTTAGTGCTTTAACTTTTTGCCAACGAACGGGTTTTCCCCATTAAACAACTACCAGTTAAACTTAGGTGGCAAAGCCACTAAAAGTAAAACCGCTGTTTTCCATTAAACCACTAAAAGTTAAACTTCAACCAAGTTTCCCATTAAACCACTGCTAACCAATGGGTTTTTCCATTAAACCGCTAAAAGTTAAAACAACTTTTAGCCGGGGAGCAGAAAGCTTCACCGAGGAACGTCCTGTGGACCCCGGGGGTCGTGGAGCGCTTCGCGGAGGAGAAGCCGGGCTTCTCGAAGATCTACGGCGTCAAGGGCAATGCCGCGCGGGCGGCAAGTGGATTCTCAAGGGCAAGGCACCCTTTTTGGTGGTCCCCCCTGTTCCTTCCGTACACGTCAGCTTTGCTGGTCCCCCCCTTCCTCGCGTGTGTGTTTTTTTGGTGTTGTTTTTTGTGTTTTGTTTTACTAAGCCTTTGGAGAACAAGTTGTTTTCCCCTTTTCGACGACAGGAGAACCTGGTTGGATGCTAGAGCTCTTTGGTTGCCTCACTTGTTGGAAGGGCCGCTTTTCCTGTTGGGCTTGGTTGTGTTTTGGTGGGTGCTCCGTCCAGTTTCCGCTTTCGGTGAAGTTGATACCGGCCAAAATGGTGGACACGCATCTGCATTTCGGATGTCCAAGGATGCTTAAATCACATCGTAGCATCAGTCCTTCACTCGCCAGTTGTTCATTGGCACCCTTCAAATTCTTTTTTGATTGGTGGCGTTTCCGCACACATGCCCAACTGAAGCACGAATGGTTCCCTTGACGTTGTTTTTGGGACTGGCTACGGCGGTATCATTGAACTTTTACAGGGATCTGATCCACCTCCAAAGTGGTTGGTGGACCTGAATCCCTGCCGAGTTTTGTCCACCAAAGAAGGGTCCCGTCAAAGCAGAAGTCACACCCATAAAACCCCACCGCGGTTTACCATTCAGGAGTAACAAAAAACAATTCGCACACCATGGCTTACCAGGAGCAGCCCATCTACTTTCCTGGGGTCATGGTTTCAAGGGTCAGCGGTTGAAGGCCCAGACAGGTCGGACGCGGCCCAGTTCGTCTCGCTCAGGTGAGCGAGGCGATCCAGAAGGCCATTGCGCGCGGGGAGATCGAGCGCCTGTTGTTGGTGGATGATGGCGAGGCGAGGTCTGAAGCCTCGGGGTCCTTTTGGTCGGCTAGTTTGCCCAGAAACAGATGGGTTCCACTGGTTTAGATTGGGAAAAAGAACAGTCTGGTGAGAAATGCCGTCTATTTGCAAAGGTCACCTAGGCTCAGAGGGCGAAGGGGAGTCTTTGAGACGGTGGAACCATTCCCCCCCCATTTTGAGAGTTTGTTCCCCAATTTTCAGATACATCCCCCCCAAATAGAATGCAGAACTGAATCGGGTTGCTAAATTCTCAGGGTGGCCCTTTTCAGGAAAACCAACAAGGACACCAGATGTTGGGCTCCCCCTACAAGACACACTCACAGTTCTTGCCGCATGGTTTTGCATTTTGTCAGGGACCGTTTTTGACGTGAAGCAAATAGGGGCTCACTCAAGCCAAAATGGAGAGATGTTCAAATTCTGTGGGGTTTGTTCAACCTTTCCATATGCAGCCACACAAGTGAGACCGGTTTGCAGCCAACCCCATGTCCAATAAGGGCAACTCTGAAATCTAGTTGTGGCCTAGTGTTGCGTTGAACGCTGCTTGAGCTTGTTCCAAAGGAAAACCAAACAGCCACGCCACCTCTTGTGGGGGAGTCCTGCTTGAGCCCGTGATTCAGCAAGACAAACCGACACATATTAGACATATACATATTTCCTTAGCCCACACATTTCCCCATACATGTCCTTTCCTTTTTAACAACTGGACGTGCTAAATCAATCTTCGGGCAGTTCGCCTGGCTCGGCATTTTCTTAGGAGGTGCCAGAGAACTTCGACTCGGCGGAGCAGTGGCCGGAGTGCGCCAAGATGATCAACGACATCCGGGATCAGTCCGGGTTCCAGTTTCAATCGGGAGCGGCCGAACATACGGGTAGGCCTTTTTCAAGGTTGGACCCCCAAATGGTGGAATTGCCTTGCTCTTTGAAACCACAAAAGTAAGGTACCCTCAAATAAAGACACACCGTTGGGACTATGTCTTATGGGACCCCCCCCCCAAAAAAAAAAGGGAGAGAAACAACAACAAACAAACAGAATTGGGTGAAAGGAAGCACACTTTCTTTTTTCAAGCCCTGTCTTGACACCTACCCATAGTTTCAGACAGGGTAGGCTGCAGGGATTGCAAGACCTTCTCGCATATTGGCGCGCATATTGGCCTTCGGCCGAATTTGTGAAGCAGACTCCGACAAAAAGTAGTTTGGACCCAAGAGTAATCCCCTTTTGATTTGGCCCTCTCCTTTGCCCGCACAGCGACGTCTTTTTTTAGAGGGTACCCACTTTAGTTAAAAAAGGAAACCAAGGAAACTCACCGTTTTGAGCAACACTGCCCTATGTGCCAGAGAAACGGGTTCGGTTCTCTGTTTGACGGTACTCCGTTTGGGGTTGGGTGAAAGGGGGACCAAAGGGAAACCCAAGCATGTCTTGTCCCCTATCGCAATCTTACACTCAAAGAGCCCTAGCAAGGGCACAGCAACACAAAAAGGAAACTCGGACCACCAAAGGCGGCAATTTTCCTTTAACTGTCCTTTCAACCCATTCTATGGGCACACCCAAAAAAAGACGAGAGAACGAGCACCCCGGATAAAGGTGGAGCTTCAGTTGGACGTTTTTTTCTTTTGCTAGGTCCAACTGCGGGTGCTGCTGGGCCTTTGCCGGGGCAGAGGCGGCTTCGGACCGCATGTGCATTGCCTCCAAGGGGAAGACCATGGTGCCCATCTCCGCACAGGAGACACGCGAGTTGCGAGATGCGAGACGCGAGACGTGAGACTTTCATTTGGGGTGCTCGTGTTTGCCCAGCCGTCCCCTTAGGCTTTTAGCTTGTTAGTGCTCAGTGGTAATTTCCATTTAACCCACTAAGAGTTAAACTTTTAGCGGGGGATCTGAGGGCAGCCATTTTTTTTGGAGTTGGTACCTCTTATTTTGTGGCTTTTTCAAAGGACGCCAGGGGGAAAAACACAATTTTTAGTGTCCAGGCATGCTTAGTTTGGACTACCCTGTCCACATGGAATCTGACGCTTCGGGGCAGACTATAAAGATATATATACCCCAAGGCGGTTTCTTTCTGGGATCAGCCCGAGGTTTGTTTGAGTTCTCGGACGGTTTCAACAAAGAAGGACACCAGATGGGGGATGGGTACTGCACCCCTTGGGCGGCTCGTTTTTTTTTTTTTTTTTTTTTTTTAAGAGGCTCCGACAGGGCGCCGGAAATTGTATGGTGGTTCCCGTTGAAAACCACAAACAGGTACCCACACCAAAAAAAAGACGAGCGCCCCACATGTCGCACGGTTGGGACCGCGGCGGTAAACACATTTTTGTTTTTCTCCGGCGCAGGACGTGTGCTTCAACGCAAACCCCGACGGCTGCGATGGGGGCATGATCGACGCTCGACAGTTTGAAGGCCACAAACAAGCAAGCGAAGCAAACAAAGCAACACGCGAACAACCCACCCACCCAGCCAGCCAGCCAGCCAGCCAGCCAGCCACCCAGCCACCCAGCCAGCCAGCCACCCAGCCCAGCCCAGCCCAGCCCAGCCCAGCTTTTCAAGAACGGGACATACCGGGCACACCCTTGTCCGCATTTGACTCGTTTGCTTTCTCTTTAAAAAACCGACTCTGCCACACATTTTGCTTTATGCAAAAACATCCTTACCACCCCGGAGAGGAGCTTCAAACAGCACTTCCTCTGCGGCCCTTCCAGGACTCCAACGGAGTCTTGGGGCAACCAACCTGCACCAACTCACACCTCTATGTTCAAAACCCAGGACCCGGTTGCCTTTGGTGTGCCTCATGTCGCCACCACCAAGCCCCCAGGACAAAGTTTGCCTGGACCCTTTTGTGGCCTCAGAATGGAACTTCTCCAGCGAGGCTTGGCAAAACAAGGGCGCACCAAGCAGTCACAGCCCCTCAATCAGGCGGATCATATGACAACTCGTTTCACAAAACACATCATCCAAATCAAACAAGAAAGAACAAAAACGACACCGCGGCCTATTTTCCCCTTTTGGACGCTGAGGACACCCCCTGGAGCTACATCAAGAGTTCCGGCGCCGTGAGCGGTGGCCAGTACCAGGGCACCGGACCCTTCGGCCAGGGCCTCTGCAGCGACTTCTCGCTGCCCCACTGCCACCACCACGGGCCGCAGGGAAAGGACCCAGAACGGGGCGGAGAATGTTTTGGAGGTCGCAAAGCTGGAGGCTTTGTGTTGGGGATGGAGCTGGCGATTTTGGAGCCCCAGGCGTTTCAACCTCCTACCATGCGTTCTCGTTCAAACTTTGTGGAGTGGCAAAAACTCGGAATTTGGAGACCCAACATGGCTCGCTTTCGACTTGTGGCGGTCCTTTTAAACCAAGTCAGGATGGGGCGACAAACGCACAAAATGTCAAGTTTCAATTTTAAGCCAGCCACAAACACCCACTCAACAAAAACACCCCTTCAGGTGAATCTGGGAATTTATACCGCTGGGTTCGACTTGGGGGAGTGACATCTATTGCTTTCAAAAACCGTTGGTTTGGGGAGGCCAAAAAAGAAGAGGGGACAATCAAAATCACAAACTTTCCCTTTGTCAGGGCGGATGTTTTTGTCTGCCCCTGTTGCTGCACAATGTCAAAAAGGTGGGCTTGCTTTTGCAATTGGAGGTTTGGATTGGAGGTTTTGAATTTGCACCCCAGGTTCTTGACGAGGGTAAATGGGAAACCACCAAACCTCCGCACCCAAGCTGTGCGGAAGCTGCCAGAGTTGTAGCATGTCGGGGTTGTCTCTTTTCCGTGCGAACATGATGTTCCCAAGGGTTGTGACCCAATCTAGGTCCCCCTTTACCAACTTTTTTTGGGGAGGGTTCCCCTACTAAAATAGACTGGACTACGGAAAAAGGTTGGTACCCTTATTCTAACCTCTCTACTGGAGGACCTAGTCTTTGTGTGGCTCCCAAAACAAGACTCATCCAAGCTCGTCCTTCGGTGCATGTTGCAACTGTGCGGCCGCCGAACTGAGTTTTACGTGTTCCAGGGCTCCAAGTGCTCCAGACTTGGAACGAACATTGGTGGTCTCTTTTTTAGGCTACCCCTTTCTTCTGTTGTTTTCCCACGACCACAAGGAATCTTCAGGGGCCCCAAGGGTGACCCATCTGGTTGGGAAGCTGAAGCCTGAAGAGACGCGCTGAGCGGAGGACCCCTACCCCGCGGAGGGCAAGCCGGGCTGCCCCTCCGAGAGCTCCCCGCCGGGGCCCACCAAGTGCGACGGGAGCGCCAAGGCGCCCCACGACGACTTCCAGAAGGACAAGCGACTCGGCACCCCTTTTGGGCGGTGGAAATTCCGCCGCTTTTTGGACGCGTGGCTGGTGTTTTTTTTCCTTGTTTGGTTTTTTTGAGTTGGTAGGACACCCGTTTTGGGTCTGGGTGAATTATAACGACCTCACACGACCGAATTCACCCCCAACTTGTGGTTTATGTGGGGAATAGCCCCCAACCACCATATTTCCCAGGTACAGCTACAAGGGCACCACCCAGACGGCCTCCGGGGAGGCGGCCATCCAGAAGATGATCATGATGGGAGGCGTTGGGCGGGATGGCGGGGGGATGGTGGGGGGGGAGGGCGGGGGGGGGGGGGGGGGTATGGTGGATGGACACTTTGGGTGTTGTCCATGGCCCGAGGGGGGGGGGGGGGGAGGCATCGCCGTTTTTTTTAAGCGTCCGGCCAAAGGATTTTCGCATGTGGAGAGGCCAAGCCGCAGGGCTTGGTGAAATTTGAGCAGGTTTTGTTGGTTCATGGTGGTCTCATTCTTGAAGAAGTAAACAAAAAGAGAAGTACGGAACTGTGTAGAACAAGGTTGCAATACTCGAGCAAAGTAGGAGAATAGTTGGGTAACGGATCTTTAGACTTCAGTTTGTTGGTTGACATTTCAATTAATCTCTTCCCCCAATTAATGAATGACCCCAATTAATAATAAATGCAAATCCGGGGCCCGGGACCAGATTTCCACTCCACACAATTGATTTTCCATTGCGCCAATACTAAACCAATACTAACGTCTTGGAATCCGTATTAGGGGGCACTTTTGGCAAGCTTCCAGCCTCACTTTTCAACAGGTGGGTTCCTCAATTCCCCAAAAGGTTGCTTTCCCAAAAGCTGGCTTCTCAAAAGGTTGGGTTCTTTTGGTGGGTTCCCAAAAAGGTTGTTCTTGACTCTGTTGTCCCTGGCTGTCCCTGACTCCCTGGCTGGCTGCGTTTGTCACCCCAAAAACCCCAATTAAAAAAAACATATTTTTGGGGGGATTTATTTATAATAGGGGGGGGGGGGCGTATTTATTAATAGGGGGAAGAGATTAATCCCGCATTTTCACTTTTGTAGAGGGTCGTTACAGCAACCAAGATGAACCACGGAACATGTTGGCCGCATCGCCTTCTCCACACCAACAAAAGGGCGGCAGCCGCCACTTTTTTGGGCAAGGCCGTCAAGTTCAGGAAAGTCTTTTGTTGGAACTGACGCTCTTGTCATGGGGATCCACCATATTGATTTGTGATAAGCTGGAATTTCTGCTGGGTTGAAGTAGTCATGGGGAATCAGTGAACCAGCCATCTTTTTTTTGCTTAAGAATATTTGTTATTTTCCCTTGTTGGTTTTAACAGGAATTTATTAGTACTGGAAGTATTTTGAGTTTTCAAGAGTCTTAACCAAATGGAAGCCATTCAACGGCATCAATGAAGTTCAGACAGGGCCATTCCATCTTCGACTTGTGCCATGGTCAAAGGACCCGCGCACTTGGGGTTGGGGATGGCAGCTCCGTGAAGCCGGAAGTTATCAATCGTCATCAATAATTTGTTGGGAGTTGTCCGACTTAGGTTTTCTTTGGCGCATTTTGCCATAGGGCTTTAACTCAACTCGCCAACTACTAAGTTTTCCATTAAACCGCTAAAAGTTAAACTTTTAGCAGGGGAGCAGAAAGCAACCCAGTTTTTTCGGGGCTGCCCTCTTGGTTGCTCCAAAGTAACATTTGAAAGCCTTCACGCAGACGATGATAGAGCCCTCGGAGGTTAGCATGAGGTCTTCACAGGTAAACGCAGGGAAACACTTGATAGCTATTGGGTAGCGGATCTTTAGACTTTGACTTGTTGGTTGACATCTTTTTTGGTTTTCCGAATTCAATCCAGAAGAAGTGAAGCTCAGGTTTTGCAAATTTTTTAGGTTTTCCATTAAACCCACAAAGAACAGCAACCACGATAAACCATGTCCTCAGAAACGAACCATTCATGATAGTGAGCCACAGGAGACCGAACGTCGAGTTCCATGTTTTGTTTGGTGGGAGGGTATGGAGGTAACAAAACTGGTCACATAGGGAGTTCAAGCATCCAAGTTTCTAAAACCCATTCGGCGCTTAACAAGTCCAACCCCCGCGACGAAAGTCCTCTGAAACAGCTCGTGACTCGCGGGTCCAAAATGGGATCCAAGCTTTAAAGCCGCCTGAGCGCCAGCGAGAGAACACCCGCCAAGGCCAAGGGAAGCCAAATTGCAGACACACACACACCCGCCCCATTTTTGGGGACCCTTGGGGCGCCCCCCCAAGAGAACGGAGACTTTTCTTGAGCACTGGTTTAGGCCGTTTTTGAGTTAAGAAGGAAGGTTTTGGTTCGAGGCCCCGTGGAGACCGCCTTCACGGTGTACTCGGACTTTGAGTTGTACACCAGCGGCATCTACCACCACGTCTCTGGGAGCATGGCTGGGGGTCACGCAGTGCGCATGGTGGGCTGGGGTGTGGACAAGGAGAGCTGGGGATTTGTGGATCAAAATGCGGGCAAGTTGCAGGTAGACAAGTACTCAGGTTACGCCTTTGGTGGTTTGGAGTGGTGGTTTGGTCATTTGAAGCCTGGTTCTTGTAGAGGGTAGATGGGAAACCCCTCCTTAACCACCAAACCAGCAATCCAGATCACCATTTGGAAGGAAGCCGACCAGTACATACTGAGCCACGAAGCCATACTACAACACTGTAAATTACAGGGCTTCCTTGTTTATGTTTGGTGCATCCATTGCATCATCCTTCATGCCGTTGAAGAGGAAGGAAGAATCCTTTGCGTATCCCTGAAAAATCCCTCCCATTGGCATGGAATCGCCCATTTGGACTGTGACCAATGTGACCTTCCGGAAAATAGGCCCCCGCATCTGTTTTGACAACCCCGCTCGGAGTTCTAAAGGTTGCAAACACCCTCCGGAAGCGAATGTCCGCGGCAACAATAGCAGCAACAGCAGCAGCAACGGCAACAGCAGCAACAACAACAGCAAAACAACAACGACGACAACAACAGGAAAACCAGCACACCTGGTGATCATGGTCGAACTGGGATCATCCGTTTAGATCACGTCAACGACGTCCCACTTGTGCCACTCATACTCCGCTAGGGTCCAAGAAACAGAAGCAGCGCGGATCTTTGTCGTTTTTTGTGTTTCCAGGGCGTGAAGTACTGGAAGATCGCGAACTCCTGGAATCCCTACTGGGGCGAGAAGGGCTTCTTCCGCATCTTGCGGGGCACCAACGAGGGCGGCATCGAGGATCAGGTCGTGGGATCCGCGGCCGACGCCACCTGGGGCCAGGGTATGCAGCAGGAGATCGTCGTCTGAGCGAAGCGATGGGGTGGCTCAAAACCTAAGGGCTAAAGCGCAGACTGGGGGGGAGTTGAGGGGCTTGTATGCCGTGTTTGAAGTTTGGGCCACAGCCAGGTGAGCCACGGTCAATGTTCAGTTCCTTTTTTCCCCTGACATGGACATTCGGTGGAAGACTCTTCATTGTTTCTCTTTGTAACTCATGTCGTTCCTTTTACAATAGTACGACGGATGTTGACCGCTGCTTAGCGCTCGAGGGGGCAGGGTCGGTGCTTGGCCGACCCTGCCCTGCCACAGTGACGCCTCAAAAAGCAGAGAGGGGGGGACTGGGAACTGGGTCCATTCAAGTGAGCATCTCGAGGGGTTCTCAAAATGCATTTTTCTTGACTGCCATTGGGTTGGATCTTTAGACTTTAACTTTGGGGAAATGAAGGGGCTTTCCACTAAACCCCAAAAAGTTAAACTTTTTGCAGGGGGGTCAACAGCAACCGAGTTTTGTCGGTGTCTTCCCTTTAAACCACCATTTCAAGGGCCCTGATGGACCCAGTATGGTGGAGACATCGATTCCGTAACAGGCCCTCTTCCGGGTTCCAATCAGCTGGGTTCTTTTAGCAGACATGCGATTGTTTGGTGCCAGTGATCGGAGCGCGTTTGCTGGAACTCGAAAACGGCAGTACAGGCATTACTCGGTTTGGATTTGTGGCTCGGGGGCTTTTGAACCTATGGTTCTGCTGGGTAACTAGGACACCCCCCAAGCCCACACTTCGGACTAATCCAAACCGTTTGATCAATTTTTGGGAGGAGATCCTATATTCTATCAACATTGATGTTTGCTTTTTGGACGTCCATATTTTTACATCTTAATATGTTTCTTGGACATCCAGAAGTTTACATCTCAATGATTCCTGGATTTGGGGAGCTGAACACCATTTCAATCTGAACCCACTTGCAACCTCGAGCCGCGCAGGCACCTTTGGCAAGGTCTATCTGGCAGAGCGCCGGTCGGGTGAGGCTGGGGAGGGGTGTGGGGGGGGGGGGCGCAGGCTTGAGGCCGGGCTCATCCCAAGCAAAACCGGTTTTCGACCAAAGGGTCAAACTGGTCTTGGCTTCACGTTTTCGGCGCTTCGCGAACTGCCCCAAAAGGTTTTTTTTGATCACCCCTTCTCCCCCCCACGGGCCAAAATCAAGGAGACCCCACCGGCTTGTCATGTTTTCGGGTCCAAGTTCTGGGTCCAACGAACAGCTTTTGGGTTTCGTTTGGGAGCTCTTGGGTTCCAACCGCCCCAATTTTTGCGGTGTAGATCCTTTCTCCATTGGACAGCACCCACGGCCAGAGCCTCGGATCGGAGGAACGTGAAGAAGCGTTTTGGGAGTTTGGGGTGGTTTCAGGTCAGGTAACCCGGTGGTTGGGTGGTTTGGGGATCGGTTGGGATTTGGATTTGAAGTTTTGGTTCTTGTAAATGGGCATTTAGATTTGAAGCCTTGGTTCTTGTGAATGTGGTTTCCCACCGCGAACTTCTCCAAACCGGGCTCCAAACCAATTCCGGGGAGGCGCATCAGCGACTCCCGAGCTCCCGACCTCGCATCCGAATCCGCGCAGCCGCAGGTCAGTGAGAGCACCCCGCAGAAGGCGCCGGCAGACACTGGGCGCCCTCGGAATGGTTTCCGGGCTCCGGGAAAAGACTCGCCCAGGCCACCCAGTAGCAATTGGGTCACTAGCCTAAACAGAAATTGGGTCGTGTCTTTGCGTGGTGGTGGAAGATTGTTCCACAATGTGTTCTTTTTCTTTTTTTTGGGTTGGGGGCGCAGGTTGCGGTGAAGCAAGTGGTCTTCGAGAACCACAAGACCAGGGAGATCACCTTGCTAGAGAGCATCCGGCACTCCTGCATCGTTTCACTCCTGGATAGTTTCTTGGCGTTTGGTGGCTAAAGCACAGGGAGATTTCCCAAAATGGAACCCCAAGGTGGCGGGCGCACCCTCCAATCCCAATCAGGGCCTCATGGCACCTGTCTCAAATCAAGATAATGGGAGTCGATCTACCTCACGAATCCTGGTTGAAGAATCCCTGGGTCCAGGTTGGTCCTTTGTTTTTGAGTCGGGCATGGATAGCTTAAACCAGGGGACCACAGGTCTTAGACTACCTATCTTTGACCCACACCGTTGGTACCCCCTTTGGTTGGTAAAGGGAAACTACAAGGAAGACCCACCAATTAGAGTCGGGGGTGTCACCTAAAAAAATAGACCAATGACAATCCGTATCATTTTTCTTGGGGACTGCGTAAGGTTTCATGGACAAGGACGAGAACGATGCCGAGCTGCTTTGTGCCTTGGCAAGCCAACAAAAGTCTCGCGAGAGAGACGGTGCAGGATTTTGTCTTGAGTGTTCATGGACAGACCCATGGCCAAAGGCTTACCTTTTAATAAAACTTTTTGTCTTGGGTTTCCGTCATTTGGGCCAGGGCAACCCATTTTGGGTACCTATTTTTGACCCAGTGCCATTTTTCCGAACAACCAGCGAACAGTTAACCATTTTTTTTCTTGGTTGGGTTCCTGCTTGTATCGAGCAGTGCTTTCGGGTTTCGAAATGTCTTGAACAACTGCTGAAACGGCCTTCCAAATTGTCTGCTACTGACTTAGTGGAGGGGGTTCCAGTGCAAGCCGTTTTTTTCTTTTTTCTTTTTGTGGGTTGACACATTTTGGTGGTCTACTGTTGGTTTGGGGCGGGCAAGAAGGGGGGCACCACCCAACACACGGCCTAAAAAAGTTCACTTTCGCCCCATGGGATTCGACGCTAGGCATG
Organism: Effrenium voratum; assembly: GCA_963377175.1. NCBI lineage: Eukaryota > Dinophyceae > Suessiales > Symbiodiniaceae > Effrenium > Effrenium voratum. Next base: position 366,371 of record CAUJNA010003534.1, on the reverse strand, counting down.
GTCCTCGAGTACTTGCCGCAGACTCTCCATCAGAAGATTGGCAGCTTGGCAACCCATCAGCTCACTTCGAATAGGACGAGCTCCCCATCGAGCTTGCTTAGGACTTCCCCTGAGTCGCCGGACAAATGGGTACCCCAAATTTGAGCCCTCTTAAGACCCTCGTGTTTTGAGTCTGGTCACTCTGGTCCATTTGCTGTTCCATGTTGGGAAATCTTCTCATTTAGGAGCCACACCCAGGTGTGTGATTTTTTAGGGACCCCCCCAACAAAATGGGCAGGTTTTCCTTTGGTCTTCCTTTTAACAACACCGAAAAGGGGCGCCACAGCGAAAATCGAGTTGGTCATGCTCAAGCGGTCCGATGGGCTTCCGCAAGGCGGCTGAAGTCGCCAGGTTTCGATTCGGGGGCTCTGGGCTGAAAGAACTTGACAGGTGGACAGCCCTTGTGCAACTTGGCTGAAGAGGATGGGCGCGAAAGCCGAAAGCGGGGTCTTGACGGTCGGTTTTTTACCGTTTTTGGGAAGGAAGCTGTGGGGAATCTTGAGAAGGGGTCAGTGGTATCCACGACATGGTTTTCAAGACTCCAAAGGGAAGCAGATCGCAAAGGTGTCCTTGTGGTTGGTTTGGTGGACAAACAGGGGGCGATTCCTGGTTTACCTGGTGGTTCAATCATCCAGGGCCAAAGTCCAATTGTGGGTTTCTATCCAGGCTTGCGACAAACATGACGGGGGTCAACTTGGAACCTTGAAAGGAATGAGCCTCGGTCGATCGGTTTGCTGAAGGGCATCCCTTTCAAACCGGGTCTGTCATTCTTGAGGGTACCCATAAAAAAAAAAAAAAAACGGATTTAATGGACAACCGAGGCCCTTTTGAGGGTCCACGCCTAGAAAAGACGAGCCCAACCGCGCTCGGATTCGACTTGCCGATTCGAGGCGTGGCGGACGTGCGGTGCTTCACTTTCCAACTGCTCCGGGCCTTGGCGCATCTGGACGGTCTGCAGATCGTGCACAGAGACCTGAAGCCCGCGCCTTGCTCACAGGGGGGGAATACATGGCTGTCGCTCAAACAACTGGAATTCCAAAATGGAACCCTGCTAAGTGGAAACATGGACCAAAACCTGCGCACCCATATGTGGGTGAGGTTCCGCCAAAAAAGCATCCGGCGAGTAGTCTGAAGCAAGGCACCGACTGAGGGCCTTCTCTAGGTTTCATTTGGTTGCCTTTTTGTGATGCCCTGGTTTTCAAGGGACACCCAAAGTTGACAACTCCACGACTGCTTCTGGGCTCATCCTAAAAGAGACGCCCATTTGACATTTCTCGCAGAAGACCCCAACATCCTACAAAAGGAGAGCCCCGTTTCGCAACACTTAAAGGAAGGCGATCCAAACTTTTTGAAGATGTTTGACCCCCCCAAAAACAAATCAAACGCCAACGACATATCATCTTTGGTGTTCCTTTTTGGCTTCCCTTTCAAAAAGAAGCGCACACACAAAAGGAGGGGGTACCAGCGAAAGCAAGACGAGCCATCCATTTGGGGCCGGTCCTTTGAGCCGCGCTTCGGGCGCGCTTAGGAGAACGTGCTGCTGGACCCAGCGACCCGTGCCGTGAAAGTGGCGGATTTCGGCTCCGCCAAGGCGCAGCGCTCGCTGCGCGCGCAGGGCGCTTTTCGGGGGTTTGGGCGGGTGGGTCGTGTTTTTGTTTGCTTCTGAGGCGGAGGGTAGTTACCACAGGTGTCCTTTTTAGGTTAGTTTGGCTAAAAATAGATGGCACTGGTTTAGATGGGATGTATCCCACTTACCAGGGAAACCCATTTATTTTGCCAAAAGGCCACCTATGGTAGATACTCTTTTCGAGGTTCCTTGGGCCTGGCGATTTGGTTTGGTCTAGTATGTCTATGAAGGCTGGTGGATTTTTATTTTTTGAATATGAAGGTTATTTGTTAGTTGTTCAACATATTAATGTTTTTTGTTGTTTAAATACAACTGTGTTGCTTATTTCTTCGGGTGTTGGTGTCGCTGGCCATTGCTTCTTGATTTGTGGCGGGTGGTGTTTGTTTTGTTGGTACTTGTTTTGGTGGTTGTTTTGTTGGTTTTGATCAGCATGTGCTGTCTTGTGTTGTTTGTTTTTTTGGGTTGTGCCGATTTTGTTTTGTTGGTTTTGGCGGTTGTTTGTTTGCGTTGGTTTTGTCGTTGTGTGGGTTCTTGTTGTTGTATTGCGGGTATTCGTTGTTGCTGCGATTTGTTGTTGGTGTTTGTCGGCTTTGTCGGCTTTGGTGATTGTTGTTTTCCAGTTTTCCCATTTATTTGTTGGTGTTGGTTGTTCTTGTATTTTGGTTGGTGTTTGTGGTTTGTTGTTGTTTTTGTTCTTCATTTTATTTTCTTTGATTTGTGTTTTTGCTGGGCCCCTCAACTGACAGCCGTTTCGGGTCAGGGCCACTGCATTAGAATCCTGCCGTCCAGAGTTGTCCGGGACCAATCGGAGGTTTCGATTGGTTTGGGGATTTGATTTGCTGGGTTGCTTTGGAGAAGATGTGTCTGCCTTTTTCGGGAACCCCCCCCCCCAATTCTTTTTGATGGGTTCAAAGGGACAGCAAAAGGAACACCGAAGCCATTTGGGGGTCCATATCTTAAAAAGAGGCGAGCCACCCAAATGGGGTTTCCACGCAAGCTCCGCACCATTTGACCTCCAAACCAAGGGCAAGCCGGAGCGCGATATGAGTGTGAGAATTGGTTGTCTCTTTTGGGTGCGAAGATGATTTTTCCAATGGTGGTGACCATACTTTGGTGAACGAAATCTTGCACCAGTTGATAGGTGATTTATCCCAATATTTACAGGGTTCCATTCATTCCGACTGGTGCAGGAGGTTGTCCGTCCACAGTAGGTGGCCTTTTTAGGTCAGTTTGGTTGAAAGTAGATGGGTTCGTAGGTTTCCTCTTAAGACCAAGCAAACGGGGTACCCTCAAGAAAAGACACACTGGTTTAGTTTTCCACCCCATTCCCAGTGATGTAACCCCTTGCATCACAGCTCAAAACAACTTGGTTTTGGCGCAGGTCTTGACAGACGAGCCGTCCAGCAGCAGCTTGACGGGGGTTGAGAGATGAGCTTTTGGCCGTCGGATTCAGACCGCCTCGGGGGTTTTCTCAGCTTCCTGGTGGTTTGCAGCCCGGTGGTTTGGTGGCTAAGGATGGGTTTCCCATGAATCCTCTGCAAGACACTAATTTAAACCACCAATGAGTAACAAGCTAGTCCAGGTTTGTTGGATGTCTGGGAAGCTGCGTTGCGCGAGCCGCTCTGGGTGACCCGTTTTAGGGTCAATCATAGAGAGCCATGTTTTGGAGCTGACAGGAGTTGCGACCAAGGACTTCAAAGATCAGCATCTCACTCCGATTAGCGCCCCGAGCCACTACCCGCGCACCTTCACGACATTGCAGGGGATTTTCACGGCTGGTTTTCGGGGTAGTGAACCCCGTTTCGCAGAAGCAGCTTGCTCCCTCGGAGGTTCTTGCTGCAGTTCGAGCCAAACTAGACCCGCGGAGCCGGAAAACGGCTCAAGAGTTTGTTTCTCCACCAACGTGTCCCAACTGACAAACAAGTGCAACACACACCCTTCAAGATTGAAAATTGTGGTTCGGTGAGGGAATCGAAATTTGTTTGCCGGTGAGGGAATCGGTCAAACATTCTCCAAGCTCCAAGATCACCCGCAAGCTCAAGTTGAACTGGCCAAAGGTTCGGTCCAAATCATCTTAGCCATTTGTGTGAGGCTCATGGGGTTTATCAACCACAAAGAAGCAAAGGAACTCACTTGTCCCATGTCCTGGAGAACAATTGACAAACTTACTTGTAGTCTGCTGCTTGTTTGGGTAGGACATGGGGCCCCAATATCCCACAAGCAGCGGGGGCACCAAATGATGTAATGTTCTTTTGTCCTGTTGGAGAAGTATTTGTACTTTCAATTTTTGTCCATATGGGTGTGTCTTCTTTTAAGGGCTGCTTTTTGTGGTTAAAAGGGAAACCAACAGCGAACACCGGGGCCAACACACCTATATGAGAGGAGATAGACACTGACCATCCCCTTCAAAGACCATGGATGCGAGCCCAAGAGTCCACAACTTCTGTTTCCTGGCACTGGCACAGACTATAGGTTTGGAGATTTCAACCTCTGGTGCTTGTTGAGGGGAAATGGGAAGCCACCCAACCTCCACACCTCCAAACCATCGATCCATACCACCAAGAGGGAATCCGACAGCTGTTTGTTTTTGGGAAGACCATGGTTCCAGTGCCGAAACCACCCCCCCGTCTTTTGGGAAGACGAGGGTTCCAGCCCCTGTTTTGTTTGGGAAGACGACGGCTGAACCCGCGCCGAAACCACCCGTGCGTCTAAAACTGGGTTTCTGGGGGGGATCAAAGTCAGAAAATGGAATCGGTGGTTTCCCAATAAAGCCCACCACTCAGCGGGGGTGACTTTGATGGTAAGATCATGAGGCCAGCAAAATCTGCGCCGGAAAGAAGCCAACAAGCAATGAATCCCCACCTAAATGATGTCCACCGAAGGGTCCATTATTAAAATTCATATCCCTTGGTGCATTTTGCTTGGCTGTTAGGACTAAGTTAGGACTTTAACTTTTTGCCAACTAGTGGGTTTCCACTAAACCACCAAAAGTTGAACTTTTAGCAGGGGAGCAGAAAGCAACCAAGTATCCATCTATTTCCAACCGAAACGGACACCCAAACGCACCTGAGGCTACATCTGCTCCCGCTGGTGGCGAGCGCCGGAGCTGATCTTCGGCGCCACCCGCTACAGCACCAGCGTCGCCCCCCGGCGGGCCGTCGCCGAGTTGGTTATGGGGACCCGTGCGCCCGAGATGCCATAGGGCTGATCAATCTTCCCTTCGGACTTCGGCCCCCAAATGATCAAGGGCAATTTCTATTTGACTGTGGGTCAAAGCCCTGTACCCCTGGTGAACATCAAAATAGGGGGTGCAGGGGTGTTCATCCGCCCCAAACTGGAGGCATATAGGTTATGACCCATGGCCATTTAGTGTCTTTTTAGTGGTTGTCCCCAATGGAAACCAAAAGACACTCATATTCAGGGAACCATTTTTGAGGAAAGGTAAATGGGAAACCGGCCCCTTAAGCACGCCACCAATGCAAACCGCCAATGACGGGGAAGCAGATATATGCGTGTTTCTCAAGCTTTGAGATATGCAAAGGAACATATTTTGAGACAAACCCGAATAAGTTTCCGCTTGGTGTCTTTCTCGTGGGTGTACAGGGATACAAAAGGAAAACCCCGACTTCTGGGGGTCCTTGAAAACAACGCACCCCTGGATGCTTCCACTTTGGTTTTCCGGGCCCAGCCGCGAGCGCTTCCCGGGGTCTTTGGGGAAATGTAGGGAACCTTGTCAGTGCTCGCCGAGTTGAGGAAATGGACAGCAAACCTGACACAAACCCATGCCCTGCAGATTAACGTCGACCCCGAAAGCCATTTGTCTTAGAGGAATCTCCTTTTCGAGAAAGAAGGATCCCTGGAAAGAATGGAATTGGAAGGTATCCCTGGAATGCTTCCTGGTTTTACCAGGAAAACTTCTGCGAGCCCCTCCTTCCGGGAGGTCCAAAGGTGTTTTTTGCAGGAAGCCGCCCCCGAAGGTTCGAAGGCAGCTTGGGAACCACCACAAAATCCCACCCACTTTGAGAGGCCGCTAGAAAAGGAATCCAGGTTCGGTTGGAAAAGACTAGACTCGAGAGGAAAGCACTGGAAGATCAGCCCACATTTGGTTCAAGTTTTTAGCTTTTCCCGCGCTCGATCCTGAGGACTGGTGGTCTTGCGGCTGCATCTGTGCCGAGATGATGCTGGGGCGTCCTCTCTTCACGGGGGAATCGAGCTGGGGGCAGATGTACGCAGCTCGGCCACAGATGAATTTCCCTCAGGGTCAACCCCCGGGGATTCCCGGCAAAAACCACTCCGCCCATGGGTGTCTTTTTTAGGATTTGGACTCCTCAAAACGGTGGTTTTCCGCAGAAAAAAGAGGACAACGCGAATCCGGGCTCCCTAAAATTAGCCAAGCTGCCCCAAACCAACGGCCCCAAAGCCAAAGACTGTTGCAGAGACCCCATAGCTTTCAGCTGGGGAAAAGAGGTTTTTGATAATGTTGTTTCTCAATATTGGGGACCGATTTCTCCAGGTAGGTGGTTTCCGCTTGGTCTTCTTTTCAAGCCATCCAAAATTGCAGGTCCCCCATTTTGAGAGACACCCATGTGGCGAACTGAATTTGCCTGGTTGGAACAATGATGCCCACCCAAAGTTCCCCAACTGAGATTTATTCCAGCACGTGAGCGTCGAAAAAGCGGGAGGTTGTTCTTCCGTTTTTCTGGCGTATTTAAGGGGAAACCCAAAGCAACCCCACCATTTTGGGGGGGTCCAATCCCTCAAAAACGCCGCGCCACCCATTTTTTTGTTGTCCGAAGCTCGGCTCGGGGCATCTATCCCAAAGCGGCCCAACTCGCGTTGCAGGAGATCATTCGCTCCCTCGGGACTCCGACCTTGGAGGAGGTGAAAGCGATGCAGGCGGGAGTTGAGATGGCCCAAGTTCAAGAGCGCCGTCCGTTGGCTGGGGCGGCTCGTGCGTTCTCTTTGTTTTTTTTTGGAAGTTGGTGCCCACTTTTTGGTTGGTTGGATTGAAGTTGGTACCAAAAGGAAAGGATCTAAAGCCTAATACCTGAATGCCCGAATTTTTTGGAACATGGATCATGCGAGCTTCGATGGGCAGCGCTGCAGTTGGTGGACAGAACTCGCCAAAGGAGTTTGTCCCAGGCTTCGGTGTGACTTTTCCTCTGACCTGCGGCGAACCAACCGAAGCGGCTTGCCTAAAGAGGGGCCTCAAAAGGACCTCAACACGGGCAACGCAAAGAGCCGTTGGAACGGATTCCCCTAACGCAAGGCTCTCCAAATGCACGAAACGGTTTGCCCTTGAAACCGGTCAGGGCAAAGGAACCTTCGGAACGCAGAGTCGCGCCTTGACCTGACGTACTTGGGTTTTCCATGTCATGACCTAGCCAAAGGGTCGCGTGAGGCAAATTAGAAAATGGCAACCAAAGGACCCGTTTCCTGTTCGGTTCCGCAATGGGAGTCTCCAAGCGAGCTCCCCAAGAAGCGAGGTGTGGCAAAAGGACAAACCACTTAAGGGCCGGGGTTTTATTTGGATATTTTCAGTTGAACCGTTTCAGAGTTGCTTCAACACGCCTTTGAACCATGTATGGTAGCTCTCCATATCCAGGAATCCCTTCCGGACAACCACCAAACAACCAAAACAGCTCAAGCACCCCCCTCCACTCCCCCACCTCCTACGCCCCCGCCTCCCACCCCGGAGGCGGGCAGCGACGGGCGCCTGGCTGGGCACTTCTCGAAGCTGGCGGCGCTGGAGCGCCCGCCCAAGGCCTGGGAGGACCCGCGTGACGCGCGCGTGCGACGTGCGGGGGGGGGGGGGGGGGGGCGCGCATGGGGCGCGTGGCGTTCTTGAGGGTTGGAGTCGTTTGTTTGGTGCTGTTCGCTTTTTTCTTGTTGTTTCCTTCTTTTCTTGGTGTTGTGTTTCGTTGTTTTTTTGGTGGGGGTGGGGGGTGGGGTGGGGGGTGTTTTTTGTCTTTTTCTTTTTCTTTTGGGTGTTGGTGGTTGCTTTTCTTTTTCCGCAATCTAAGCAGTCAGGAGGTACAGTATGGTGAATGACCGAGGACTACTTGCTCTCCCCAACCAATATTCAGGTTTCGGACGTGGGGGGGGGGGGGGGTATCTTGAGCTTTGTTCCGCAGCTTCTCATGACAAAACACTCTTTCAGTCAATTTCCGTGTCTTTATTGTGGGGAGGTTTAGACAAAGGACCCCCCCACATTTTGAGGTTGGTATGTCTTTAGGTTGGACCCCCCTCAAAAAAGTGTTGGGTGTCCTTTGGTTTTGCTTTAAAACCCAGGTTTTGCTTTCAACCCCACCAGCAAAAAGTACCAAACCCACCCCAACAAATAGTTGGACCCCCCCCCCAAAGAAAATGATGGGTGTCCTTTTGGTTTTGCTTTAACACCCACCCAAAAAAAGGCGGAGGTAGCAACCAAAACAGAAGGGTTCCCCCGCATGCAAGCCGCGCATGCAGCCCGCGGCTCGCGGACTTGGACTCTAGGACTTGCTGCCGGCCTTTGCGCATGAGCACCAGGCAGGTCCGTATCAAGGGCTTGCCGAAAGCGCGCGCCCTCCCCCCCCCCTTAGAGGCGTCAAGTGATACAATTCGGAAATGAGGTCGAAGAGTTGGGGTTTCTCCAGGTGGGTGTGGCAATCAAAATCAAACGCGGGGGGGCAAACCGCAGGTGTTGGCCCATATTTCCACTTGCCAAAATTCCATTTTGGAATTCCGTTTTTTTTGAGCCGGAGCCAGGTGGAACAAAAACTCCACGGGAAGAGGATCCTTCCGGATCCGAGTTCCTAAGCTTTTGCTGAGGAAGATTTGGTGATGGTTTCTTCATGTGGGGCTTTTAAAGGGGATCTATTTTCGCTGCCGGACACATGGGGGGGATCTATTTCACCACTGGGCATTCATGAAACTTTTTCCTCATTTGAAAAAATAAAAACAAAATCCGGGCGGAAAAGAAGATAGGCGCATGGAGCTAGGTGTAGCCGGCGGATTGGAGAGGACGCCGCCCTCTTGGAAAGCCCCAAAACCGGAAGCCCCCGCGAAGCTTGCCCCCCGCGCGCGCGTCTTCTGCCCCGCCCGACGGGAGGCGCTGGAGCTGCCCGCGGTACTGCTGAGCTTCGACCCGGGTGCCCGGCGACACCCGGCGGAGGTGCTGAGGAGGGCGCGGGGGCGACGGCGCGTGGCTCGGGGGCGACGGCGCGTGGCTGGGAGTGGCTGGGAGTGGCTGGGAGTGGCTGGGTGGCTCCTACCCGAAAGGGGGGGGGCTTTTTTAAAGGGGGGCCCAGGTTTTTGTTTTAAACGGGGGGGCAAGGTAAAAGGGCAGCTTACATAATTGTTGAAGGGATTTTTATTAAAAGGGCGGGCTTCTCTCGGCGATTTTTTTTTCCCCTGCCGCCTGGAACACATGAAGCCATATGTCCAGTGATGGATTCCTTTTTGAACCATGGAATCAAGTGCGGCAGGGATTCCTGTTAGACACCTCTGGATTACAGGGGAGTGCAAGGGAAGCCACATATTTGTGTGGAGGCCCTCTAACTAGAGAGACAAGCCCATTTAGGTTTGTGTGTTAAGAAAAACGAACGCTCCCCCTATTTTGGGAGCGGTTTCCCTTTAGTTTCTCTTGAAACCATACCCAATCTTGGAGCAAGGGGGCTAATGAGACATGTTGGCCCGAAAGTGCTTTGGGGCCCCGGGATATCTGGGCTCCATGAACGTGAACGAACTCGCCCTCCAGGTGGTTTGGATTTGGATCACCAGCAGCAGGGTTTTCATATAGATAAACATGCATGTATTTATGTATGATATACATATATATATATATATTTATATACATAATGTTGCCTCAAATGCTGGTTTTGAAGATCGCCTCCAGGTTGCCTCTTTTTCAAGTGAGTTTCGGGGGTGATGTTCAACTGGATGGATTCTTGGATGGATCCCGTTTGGCTCAAGGCTTGCATCGCGAGCAAAGCAAATCTGGAGGTTCTGTATGCCCCTCAGCGATTTTTTTACAAGGTGTCATTTGGAAATAGCCTTAAATGGCAAAAGTTCCCAGTGCGGTTCATCTTCGGATGTGCTGAGGAGGGAGTGTGGGGGGGTTTCCCCATTCAGGGTTTGTTCGACCCCCTGCACGCGAGGCATCCCCTGTAAAGTCAACCAACCAAAAAAGGATGCCCTTTTTTTCCCATGGCCACTGGGCATCTGAGTGGTTGAGAGGGAACCCATCCCCGGACGCGGGAGCCTCCGCGGTCCACCAGACCCGCAGGAGCAGCTTCTTTAGCGCCCTCTTGGACGACCCCGGGCCGTTGCCTCCGAATCTCTACGACTTCAGCGGGGCGCTCGGGACGTCGAAAGCACGACATTCCAGGGGTGGATTTCCCCCCCTGGATAGCCAAGTGGCCGTTTTTTTTTTCAGCCACTGCTGGTTTTTGGGGTAAAGTGGATGGAACAACAGCGATCGCAACCGGCAATCCGGTCAGGTTTCGTTTTGTTTTGGTTTCGAAGGCCCCCATAGGAAAAATTGGGCTCCTGTGCCAACGAGGGCCATCTAGGGGTTGATTCCAACCAGTGCCCTCCCGCAGGTTCCAAGGGAAGTTTTTTGTTTTTGTTTTTTTTTCCGGTTTCAGGGCTCAAGGCCAGAACTGTCTGGCCCATTTCTACGGGTGGATTCCTGTTCCGTTCTCTTTTTCATTCTCAGCGTTCTTTTTTCCAAAAGCCGGATCCGTTTTTTCCTGGGATTTTGGAGGTTTTCTGGAAAGGAGGATCCCTGGAAAGAATGGGGAAGATACCCCTGGAGAAACGTGTTTTGGGGACGAAGCGGCAGGACAGTGCGCAGGTTGGAATCCGGGTGATGTTCGGACGGAGAGCTCGGGGGCGGATTTGTTTGCAGGGATTTGGAGCAGCATCCGCTTGCCGGATCTCGGGAATGAGAAGTGGAATGACCCCGAGAAAAACCCAGCCCTGGACATATGGCTTCATGTTTGTTTTTCCTCCTTTTTTATTTTTCCTGTTTTTTTTGTTAAAACAATCAAACAAAACAAAGTATAAAAAATGGGCTCAAGCAAACGGAGGTTATGGAGGTTTAGATCAGAACACGGAGATCCAATTTTTTGAGCCCAGCGGCTTGCAAACATCCGGCTCCTTGGATGTGTTTCAGCTTGTTGTTTCAATTTGTACAAGGATCCTTAACAGAGATCTCTATTTTGCCACCATCCATTTGAAACATGGCTGGCTTTTTCAACACCAAAATAAAGTTGGGAACCGCCATTTGCAAGTTGCAAGCTTCAGAATGCAAGGATCCCTGTTGCACCGGGGATCCGAAAACGGACAGCCGCTTTCGGGGCGACCAAGATGGGTACTTAGTAGGCTGGGTAGAACCCACTCAGAGACTTATCACCATGGGCTTTTGTGGACTGCCCTCCCACCAACCAGCATGGAAGTGCAAAAAGGCCAACTAACCAAGAGGAAAGTCGTCCTTCTGCAGACCCCTTCAAAAGACCCCTCTAGAAAGACGACTTTCCTCTTGGTTAGTTGGCCTTTTTTGCAGTTCCATGTTAGCTGGTGGGAGGGTAATACACCAAAAGCCATTGTTACAAGTCTCCGTTCAGCGGGTTCTACCCAGCCTTAGTAACCACTTACCAGCTATGCTTTTAAGTGGTTAGCTGGTAGGATACCAGCCTTATTCTCCCCGCTTACTTGGCATACGATCGATGCGAGCCCCGTGCAGTGGTCACTGGAGGTGAGCACGAGCTGAGCAAAGCTCGCCGCCAGCTGCGGGCTCTGCAGCGGAAGGCCAGGCCCTTTGTCCGATTTTTCCAGCTGGGTGTGACCCCCTTTTTTTGTTAGGTTGGGACCCCCCCCCGAAAAAAAAAGGTGGCGATTCTCCGGTGGGTTTCCTGGTTTGCTTTGGTTTCACCCTTGTCTTTGTGCCGAACATGGACCTGTTGGTGAATTTATGCTTGGGTTCTCCCTAGCTTGACACATACTTGATTATCCTCTTGGTTTCCTGTTGGTTTTACCCTTGTCTTTATGCCAAACATGATGACCTTGCGGTTTTTCTGGGCTGTATCTTTCGGAAGCCTAGGGGTAACTGCCATGGAGGTCCCCCTTTGAGACATGCCCATCAACGACCAAACCCGGGGGTTGAGGCCTTTCGGTTTGTGCCAGCGACATGTTTCACACGCGCAGTCGCACATGGTGAAGTTGTGGTTCTTGCCGCGCGACCATTTGGAAGGATCCCACGCGTGGTTGGAGCCCCCGCACTGGAGATGGGCGTGTCTTCTCTTGGGAGAATCGCCCCCAAAACAGTCAGACCACAATCCCCTTCTACTTTCCTTTCCATTTCCGTTTCCATTTTCTTTCCATTTCCTATTTCCATCTCCGGACTCCGAATGGCTTTCGCATTTGCGCGCAGGGTCGCGAGGGTTGAGGAAATCCAACGTGACGCCTCTCATTGTTCATGGGTATGCGCTTCCCCCTTTTTTTTAGGTCAACATTTTTGAGTTGGATCCACATCACAAGTGGTTGACCATTTCGGGAACTGGTTTTGGCGGCCTCTCAGTTGGCCGCGGTATGGGTCCTTCTTGTTTTTGGGGGGTGCCTGTCTTTTTTGGAGTGGGTACCCCTTTTTCGTTTCAAAGGGAATCCAACAGGAACAACATTTTGGCAGTGCCCCCTAAAACAAGACAGACCCCATCTGAAACTTTTCAAGTACCACGTTGGTAGAATCAAAACGCATGGCGGTTCCCAGCCGTCCGGTTGCTTAGTCTTTTTAGTAGCTTTTTACTTGGTGAAAGGTGGTTGGGTTTCCATTTAAGCCACAAGAAGTCAAACTTTGAGCAGGGGGCTTGAGCACTGCCCCTATCAAAGTCCATAGATCCTAGGGGCAGGGGTTTTTTCATTTGTGCACTCGCGCGCGAAAGTGCTCTCGTTCACCTGCGCACTGCAAGTGCCGGTGCGCGGAGGGCTGGGGCCGTGGCTGGCATAGCCATAGCCATCACCCCCAGCCCGACCCCACCCCACCCCACCCGGACCCCATGGCCCTAGTAAAGTGGCTGCGCCCCCAGGAACGCGATCTGCCCCCCCCAAACACACCCCACCTCACACCAAATCTCAGCCCAAGCCCATACCCACTTGCAGCCAAAGCGAAGTGGCCGGGCCTTTTAGTTTCCCCCAGTTTGTCATTTCTTATCATGGCCCCAACAGGTTGGGCTTTTGCCAAAACATAATACGCAGGGACCCTGCAACTTCTCAGGATCTTGGCTCTCATGGTGAGGGCCAAATTGCATCAAATTGCATTCCCAACTGGCGCACCTATAGATATAAGGATGGTTTTTTGGGCATGTGCCCAGTATATGGAACCGGTGTTTTTTTTTTACTAGCCCCGGCTCGGGGCTTACCCCGGCTCGGACTCTGGTTGGTTGGTTGGTTGGTTGGTTGGTTGGTTGGTTGGTTGGTTGGTTGGTTGGTTGGTTGGTCAGCTGGGCGGCCGCATCCCCAGCATCCCCAACATTACCGGTTTCTTGTCACGGCTGCGTATTGGGCATGACTTGTTGCTCGGGATAGCCGGCCGCATCGCCAGCATTACTGGCCTCACTCGGACGAGAGCTGCCTATTGGCTTTGATTTGGTGGCAGTTCAGGGTTGATCGGGGCTGGTTTGGGGTGAGTGTTGGGCTTGCTGAGATATTAATGCGGGCGGGTCTGGGTTCATTTAGCCTCGGCAAAGGGCCGATATGCAACCAATCCTAGCCCAAAACTTGCAGAACCACATCCCTGACACGGCTAAATCAGCCGCACATCTAGCACGAATCAGCCCCAACCACCCAACCGCATCCTGCATATCGGCCCTTTGCCGAGGCTAAATGAACCCCAAACAAACCCAAGACCCGCCCGCATTAATATCTCAGCAAGCCCAACACTCACCCCAAACCAGCCCCGATCAACCCTGAACTGCCACCAAATCAAAGCCAATAGGCAGCTCTCGTCCGAGTGAGGCCAGTAATGCTGGCGATGCGGCCGGCTATCCCGAGCATCAAGTCATGCCCAATACGCAGCCGTGACAAGAAACCGGCAATGCTGGCGATGCGGCGACCAACCCCCAGCCCAACCTCTTTGGAGGGAGGCCTTGTGCCGAGCCGGGGCTAGTAAAAAGCCGAGGCTAGCAAAAAAAACCACCTCAACCTCAGTATATCTCAGTAAAACCCACGTGCAACCGCTGGTTTTGTTGTTTGCCATGGTGTTTCCACTTGGGGTGTGCAAGCTGTCTCTTCAGCACCTGTGAGCAAAAGCAATTCTTAAAAACAATTGAGAACTAGGGGGACTTCACGTTTAGGAAAAGGGACTGTCCCACAAAAGACAGCCCAAGAGACAAGGTGCTTTTGCGGCCCCAGGTGAATATTTAGCCCAGTTTAGCCTTAAAAAACAAACAGATACCAACACATACGAATCTGCGAGTGGCTTACCCATTAAACGCATTCGACACCCAGTGCTGTAGGAAGAAGCCGTGCGGAAAGCTGTCCTCGCTTTGAAGCCAACGCGGCAATTCCTATGACTTACTTGCCTAAAGGAGCCAGAACTGAAAACACCGGACCCTGTGGACCCCCAGCCATCATAATTTATCATAATGTCCAGCCAGACCTATCACAGTTTATCATAATTTTGATCCGGACCCTGATGGACCAGGCCCAGCCATCATAATTTATCATAATTTTGATTTGGCCCTTTGCTGGGCCAGCCCAGACCTATCATAGTTTATCATAATTTTGATCCGGACCCTGGTGGACCAGGCCCCCAGCCATCATAATTTATGATAATTTTGATTTGACCCTTGCTGGGCGAGCCCAGACCTATCATAATTTTGATCCGGACCCCGATGGACCAGGCCCCCAGCCATCATTTCATAATTTTGATTGGCCGTTGATGGACCAGGCCCCCAGCCAACATAATTCACCATAGTTTTTGATTTGGCCCAACAGTTGGGGCGATCACAAGTTCTCATAATTCTGATTCGGCCTCAGATGAAACATATTTTGGTAAATTGCGATGGCTCGCAGGGTGGGTAGGCTGGCCCACCAGGCTAGACCTTGCGATGGGCGGCGTGCAGCCGTGCCGGAACTGGCCCTTTGACCTGGCATCGCTGGCAGGCGGGCAGGGGGGTGGGAATCCTTGACGCACTTTTCGGGCAATGTGGCGGTCACTACATATGAAGCGTTTCAGCCGCTGATCGCCGCTGATCAATTACGTGGTCTACTACCACTTCACACCAGGCACTGACAATTCGCTGGGACTTTGAGGTCTCTGAGCTGCAGCGCAAGCGACAAGTCCTGATGAGAGCAGCGAGCAAGACAGCGCGACAGATAGATTCGGGATATCGCACAGGCCGGCCGCGGCCATGTGAGCACGGCCGAAGATGCTGTGGAGTCTTTGGTGCAGTTGCCCGGCCGGCCGCTCGCGCGTGCGCGCAAAGCCTGGGCAGTGGCTTGGCCTATTTTGATTGACGAAAAACGCACAACAGAGACTGACGTGGTCATGTTTCCACATGTGTCCCCACCCAATCCGTGGCGCCAAGCGGCGTCTGGGCATTTGTTGGGGTCGTTTCAGGCCGGAACGTTTTTTTAAGGCCGTTTTAGGCTACATGCGTTCCTTTTGTGGTCACGGATTCGGATTTCGTCCATTCACAGTAGGCCCACGAGGTGCCCAGAGTGCGGCACACCTGCCAATTTTGGCAGGTCCCGTTGCAACTGAAGATGGCTGCTTGACAGCGGCTGGCCTTGATGGCCAAGCTCGTGTCCGACCACTTGCAGACGCCGCAGCGCTTGTCTGAGGCTTGGAGCTCATTGTTGAATCATCAGCATCAAAAGGTTGGTGCGGTTGGGGGGTGCAGCCAAGAACTGTATTGTTCCGACTTCGAGGCCGATGCGAGTGAACTGCAGGAGTACTTGCGGCTGGTGGAGATGGTGCCCGCCGCAGCGCGGGAGGCTTTGGGGGCCCGTGTCCGCACGGACCAAGCCCGGATGCCCTCCAAACGCGCCGCTATCGCGGCGGGCCATGGAGGAGGCGATCGCCTGCTACTCCCTGCAAGAGACCGCCTTGGCTCGGGCGGGCTCAGGACGCGCGATCCGCCAAGGGGCGGCGTTGCGGGCAAGACTTCTCCACCTTTAGACACTGCCCCGGCGCCATCTGTGCTGCCTAACGTGTTCCTCTAACGCCGGAAAGACCGGGTTGACGCGGCCGCTGATCCACACCTGTGGTGACAGGATTGGAGGCTTGCCACCAGCCCACACTTTGCTGGTGTTTCTGGAGGGCGAGAGTGTGTCAGCTGCTATGAAGGCTGCAGTGAGACCATCCTCCACCATTCATTGAATGGCAAGCCTGGTGGCTGGCCCTCAACAACAGGCTACGCCGCACCCCACACGCACGCACGCGCGCACGCCCCGCCCGCCCGCCCGCCAGCCCGCCCGCCCGCCCGCCCGCACGCACGCACGCACGCGCTCACTCACTCCTCTCACTCACTCCATTCCACTCCACTTCACTCCACTCCTCTCCTGTCCAAAAGTTTGTGTTTCGCTGACCTGACGCAGGCTATGGGAAGATCTGCAGATGATTCGGTGATCATAGTGCAGGCGAGAGGTGGGCGGGATAGATTCGATTTTTTCCAGGCGGGCGTATTGCGCCGTGAAGCGCCATTCAGTTGGGTAGGGTCATGGGATGGTTGTTAAAAATCGTTTTGACGGTGTATGAATCCAGAGTCCGCTTTGCTTGGGGGACTCGTTCATTTTCAAGGATTTCTCAGATTCATGTGGTTCTTTGGATTAACTCGATCTTTTGTCGTCATGTTGACTTTGGCTTGCTCACCCCTTAGAATAATTCCCATCGCAATTGGAACCTCCGACTAGGGTCATTAGTTTGGCTGCTTCTGGGGGCTAAACTGAGAAAGGTGGTTTCCCTTTAATTTACCACTCAACGGGAGATAATGGGGCCAGTCTGATTAATACGGTCTTGGCTGTGGGGGGTATCTTTTTTGGAGTTGGTATTTTTTTGGTGGATTCAAAGCAAAACCAAAAGGAACCCCACCATGTTGCAGGGGTCCCACCAAGAAGACGAGGACCCTGTGCTTTGCGGACCGACGGGCTGGCCTCTGGGTCAGGAACCTGCTGCCAAGCGGCAGCGAGTGGAGGTGGACAAGGAACCGGAGCCAATTGTGAGGCCGGCGGTCGTCAGGTTTGGAGTCCTACCCCGTTTCATCGGCAAGCTGAAGGAAAACTGTTGCGCCATGTTTGGGGATTAAAAAAAAAACACTCATTTGGGTGTGCCTTTCTTTAGCATTTGGCCCTCAACATGGCTTCGGTGTTCTCTGTTTGCTTTCACTTTTAAGCCACCGAACTTGGGGCCCTTCCAAAGGACTTTCTTTTCGAGGAATTAGTTCCCGAAGTTTTTTTGCCTGGAGCAACACTTCACAGTTGTTGGCGTGTTTTTGGAGTTTTTTTTTGTTCTGCAGGGCTACAACAAGCAGTTTTTTGTTTTTTTGTTGTTGTTTTTTGCGACCATACCAAGGGTTGGGCAGGAGAGAACAACCACTATTTTGGGATTCCCAATTTTTGGACAAGGCGATTGAACACATGGCCGAATTTTGGGTAGACTAGGAGGACACGGGGGGCTTGTCCAAATGCTCGAAGACATGCAGGCTCTTTTGGGGTAATGTTTGCATTTTGTTTGTCCAGAGCTTACTCCGCGTGAAGCCCATTAGGGTTTTCCAGGAACATCCAGTGAGTTCCATGTCAGTCAGGTCGGAGGGTAAAAGGGTAGACCAGCCCACAAAAACAATGCCAACCCGTGGTTAATAACCCCCCTCCGCGGTCAACAGGGGCAGAAATATATTTCATTTCTAGACTCTGAGAGGGCGTCGCAGCGGTCGTAGGCAATTCCCCTTTGAGGGGATGTTTGATTTTGCGGCTTTTGTGGACCCCCTGGATACTAAAACAGACAAAGGTTGGGGAAGAACAGGTGGCATCCACTCAAGCCGCATCCGCACTTGTAAAGCTTCAGAGTCTGAAAATAGGCAAAGCTCCAAAAGTTTGGTTTGTCCTTGGATTCCTCTTCACAACCCTAAAGGTACCCTGGCCGAAACAGAGAGAAGCCCTCTTGCTTTTGCGAACTTCCATGGCCAAAAGTGGTGTTTCAGCGATACCAAAAGGGTCTTTCAAGTGACAAATTGAGATGGCTCACTTTGGCATCACGGAAAGAGTTGTTTGTGTCTTTCTGTGGGAGCCCCAAGATTTCGGTTTTCCAGTTGGTTTTCGATTAAACCCTCACACAAGGTACCCAAACAAAGATCCCCCCCACGTTTTCCCGCCAATGGTTTCCGTTCACTTGGTTTGACAGCAGGTTGATCTCTGAAGACCTCAGCGATATTCCCTGAGCAGCGCGGATGCCCCGCTTGCCTAGCTCCTCAAAACTCCTGAGAGGAATGATTGTTTGGGGACAGCAGTGTTGCAGTCACAAGGACTTTAGCTGCGCTGTTGTTCCTACTCAATATAAGGGTTGTGAGAGCCATCAGTGTGGCTCACAGTTTTGGGGCTTCGACAAGGGCAGGAGACGGGCAAGAGACAGCAGTAGTGCGAGACTGCGCTGCCAGCAAGGTACAGATCCAGTTGCTGGTTTTGACTAGGTCCCCCAGTAGTGCCCTTTTATCATTTTTTTGGGGAGGGTTCCCCTACTAAAATAAACTACAGAAAAACAAAGGTACCCTTATTCTAACCGCTCTACTGGAGGACCTAGTCGGTATGGCTCTAGGTGCTTGAACCTGAGGTTTCTACCCTTGGAAGCGCATACCCCTTGGCAACGCTCTTTTTCAACCCCCTTTTGCTTTTGGGGGATAAGCCTCAGGGCTCCATTTTCCTCAACTATGCCACGGGGTATGTACTGGGCCACGTTGCTGGCCCTTTGGGCTTGTCAGCCCAGCACAGACGGCCCGCGGCGTAAATGGCGCGAGGGGAGCCGTTGAGTTTCTCTCCTTACGGAACGCTTCCAGCCGTGGCGAATCACCAAAGCACCGGCTATCGGCCGACTTGTGTTCATCCCATGGACCAAACCAAACGACTTGGACTTGTTGTTTCATCCCATGGACCAAACCAAACCCAACGACTTGGACTTGTTGTCTGACTTGTACTTGTTGTTTCTTCCCGCACAACAAACTCGAGACAGAGGTTCCCAATGCAAAGAAAGAAGCAAGGATGAACGGCTGGTGATGATTCGTGGCTGCGAGCGGTGTAGCTTCAGTGCCCAGTTTGCCCATGGGTCCCTTTCTAGATGGCCTTGAAGCCAAACCAAGAGCTAGGGTGAAATTCAGTCCCCAAGATTTGGATGCTAGTTTCCCTAGTGTCCCTCTACATATTGCGGATTAGGTGATTCGGGATGCCCACTATTTTGAAGCCCGTTTGCGGTCGAAGGATTGTCTTGTGGCAAACTGAGCAGAGCCTGATCTATCGATCGATCCCGGGGTGGGGGAAGGGGCGTGCTCTCGCTGGTTTAGCGTTTAGCGGCGTCTCCGAGCGAGAGAGGGGATGGATGACACTGCTTCCTTTTTGGAGGATACCCGTTTTGGGTCAACAGTTAGGACAAAAAGGGACACCTCTATGCTGTTGTCTTGTACGGAGGGGGATGGGATGAAACTGTTGAAAGCAATGGCCAGCGCTGAGGGAAGCGCTCTCACTGTAAAGACCATTGAGTGCATTGCAGGGAGAAATGGCGTTCGACGTGGTGCGCCATTGTCACAAGCTTTGACATGCCGGCTTTTTTCTCAAAAACATGTTTTTGCTTCCCTGTCATAGAGGAACCCCGAAAACAGGTGACCTCCTTTCGGTTTTTCTTTAAACCCACAAACAGCAGATGTGCCATGGTCAAAACTTGTTCGTTTGCTTGGGAGAACCAGGGATGGGCGCGGATCCTTGGGATCATACCACCGGAATTAGGTGTGTCCTTGTTCAGGGGAAACATGGTCGGTGTCCTTTTGGCTTCCCTTTAAAACCAACCAAACAGGGTACCCCGTAGGACTTCAAACAAGGAATTCAAGGGCATAAACTGGGATAAAGTCATGGCCATTTTAAAGTTTTGACAAATGGTCTCTCAAGCGCCATGTCTTCACTCCCCTCTTCTCTCCATTATTCCCTTCATTTTCCCTGCTCCTTGTCTGCATCCTTTTGTCCACTCCTTTCCTCGCACGTAAAGCTCATGCACTCTGTTTTGCGCTTTGCCGTGTGTTGTGGGCAGTGTTCCTTAGTCGTTTTGCACCTAATGAGGATGCAGGGCTGTTCGAGTACTTTGCAGGCTTCTTTTCTTCTCATTTCTCCCCTTTCAGCCCCTAAAAGTTCGCCGAGGCTGCAGCTCGACCTTGCAGGGGCACGAGCTTTCGTTTGTCTCCCATGACCTCAAGTCATTCTCTCCCAGAGCCTTTCAAATAATATTTGTTTCAAAGAAGACTTGTTCCATCTTTTCTAATGTTGACCCCGGATTAATCACCCCCTGTTTATGAATATGGGGGTGTTCCCCTCCAAAAGGGATAAATCTCCACTAAATTCGGGGGACACCCCCATACTAATCAAAAAGGGGTTTATTAATCCGTTGTCAACATCACCGTCCACGTGAAAGGGGGTCGCTCTTTTTTTGGGCCCCCACGGAGACCCGCGGCAGGAGTTCCGGCTCATTGCGGACGTCAGCGCGACAAAGGCGGCTGAGAAAGTCCTCGTTTTGTTTACTGGGCTCGTGGGTGGTTCACAGTTCGAACATCGGTTTTGGGAAGGATCTTGAGCTTTCTTTTGGGACGTTCACAGTTCGAACATCAGTTTTGACTGACGGTTTGTATGTGTTCATGGAACACACACACACACACACACACACCATCACCAACACAAGTACCGTCCAATCAGTTTTGGGAAGGAGCTCACACCTTTTTTTATTGGGACGAAAGAGGTGCGAGGGACCACGCTGAATGAAGACGGAGCCTTGAGGAAAGATGGCGAGATACTGGGTGACAGCCGGATCTCTCAGCGCTGAAGCAGCTGAAGCTGAAGTCGGAGCTCTTTTCGTCAGTGCAGAGTGGGCATGGAACATTTGCACCCAATGAAAGTACAGACTCAGGCTGGCCATGCAAAAGCTGTCTGTACTCTCTTTGAGGCGAAGGTTAACCTTCTCCCGGTCCTGTGGGGCCAGCTACAAGTGAATTTTCATGACCAGTTACTCAGTTTCCAGATACTCTGCGGTCTTTCTTTTTTGAGGCGCCCCAAGTGTCATTGTCTTTTTGGACGCCTTTGCTGTTGCGGATGTTTGAGGCCTATTGGTGTTGTTTGGTTGGGTGTTTTTGCCCAGGAAACCCGCGGAACGATTTTCGGGAGACGTCAGCATGCCACCCGCTGACCCGCCCCGTCCGTGCGACCCGTGCGACTCGTGCGACCCGAAGGGCCCGCTGGCGAAGCTGCTGGTGACGCTGCCGGCCTTCCGCCCCAGCGCCGCGCCGGCCGGGGGCCAAGAATCCTTCTTTCTCCCGGCGAGAAAATGGGGGGGAGGGTCTTGGGGTGGTCCAGTTTTCCCCCTGAAACCCCGAAAAATTGGGACAAAATCCCTGAAACCACCAAAGTTTTCCCCCTTTTCAACCCCGCCAAAATGGGGTTCCAACCCCGAAAAAGGACCAGGGATTCTAGAAAAATTGATTCCAACCATTTCAGGTGCCCTCCCGCAGGTGTTAAGGGAAGTGGGGGAGGGATATCCTGGATTTTTTTTTTTTTGGTTTGAGGGCGTGAGGGCGTTCAAGGCCGGAACTTCTGGGCCCATGTCAAGAATGGTTGATTCCTTTTTATTTTATTTTCCGACCGTCGTTCTTTTCTAAACCATGCATGTTCTGGGTTTCCGGAGGGTTTCTAGAAAAGACGGATCCCTGGAAAGAACGGGTAAGGCGAGAAAATGGGGGGGGGGGGTTCAAAATAGGGGGACCCCCAACATTGGTGGTGGTCCAGTTTTCGCCCCTTAGACCCGCCCCAAAATTGGGACAACCCCAAAAAAGGACGACCCCAAATGGGAGGCCGTTTTTTTTCTTTAGCTGCTGGTGGCGCAGATGCAGTCTTTTGTCGCGCAGAGTCATGGGGCTGAGCAACCACGAAAATTATCCTCACGAGGACTGCTGGCAGATGTTTTCGAGTGAACCGGCTTTTTGATGTTTGACAAGAAAACGGGAAGCTCACTCTGGAAATTCGACAAAGTCCGGGGAATTGGAAAATCCGAGTGACGGCGCTTTCTGAAAATCGAAGACTGAATCCCACTTGTTGCACGGTGCCAAGACCCTTTTTCTGGGTCAATGCACCAGCCGGTCTTGGGGCCGGTCTTGGGGCACAGGCAATCTGCTCCTTGGATTTCTCGATCCGATTGACCGGGTCGCGGTGCGTGCGAAGTCCTTCACGGTGCAGCCTCACTTCAGACACCTGTCGCATCACTCCTTTGGTAGTTGAATTGGGTGTGTTTGAATTCTGGGGACCTCCCCCAGAAGAGCGTTTTTGCTTGTTGGTTTCCCTTTCCTTCTTTTGAAACCACCTTTGAAAGGCGCTCCCCCCCCCCACACAAAAACACACCCATTTGAGGTCTGTCAAATGTCCCTTTGACCGGTCTTGAGCCCCAGCCCCGACCCATTCTGCGAGTCGGGCATTTTGACAAATTGATAGGGCCGCCGCGGGTCAAAACCAATGGTACCATTTTGGGGTTGGGGGTAGGTTAGTCCATTTTAGTGGGGATTTGGAGTTTGACCCATGGCCATATCCTTTCCACTTCCGAAAGGCCAAAACGGCAGCTACTTCGCTTCAAGAAGGGCAGAAGCTGCAGTGGGAACCAACGGCGTTCAAACTTGGGCTTTGGTTTCACCCAGTTTCGAGCCAAGTCTAAGGACAGAATCTGAAAAGGATGAATGGGGGTTGCGAAATGACCCTACCACTGCAGCTAGGGTCGGCGGGAAATCCAGCAGTTTAGAATTGGCTTAACCATTATAATGGGTGAGGGAAACAACATTTGTAATCTAGAGGACAGTACTTATCAGGGGTGTCCCCCCTGTACGGAAATTGGCTGGCCTAGCTGTGGCTGGCTGGCTGGCTGGCTGCGAATGGCCCCAGGCAGCTCCCAATCCCCTGCTCGGGATGATGGCAGGCGTGGAGAGTGGAGCTTCGTCGATGCCTGTGTCACTCGGGATGCCATTGGTTTACAAAGGCGTGCAAGCCTTTTCTTCTCTACTGCTATTGGGTTGGATCTTTAGCCTTCAACTTTTTGGATTCCCCTCATATTTCCTTTTAACCAGCAAACAGTTTAACTTCTGCTGGGGGATCTACAGCACCAAGTCTTGTAGGTTGATATGGGTGTGCCTCGAAATTAAAGAGCTAGGGCAAACCGCATATTTGTGCATGTTGGCTCCATCTACCAAAATGCCAGTATGCGCGCATCTTTTTGAGCCACAGCCATGAACAATGACTGCGCGGGTCAAGATCTCGAACCGCGCCTTAGGCTTAAAATGCGCGCTGTCTAGCTGGGATCTGTGAATTTGCAGCACCAAGATAAGAACTCCATTGAGTTGTGGTGTTGAGGGGTTGGCATGCGGGGGGGAGGGGGGACGCCACGAAAGAGAGCAACCAAGCAAACGACCAAGCAAGCAACCAAGCAAGCAAGTAAGCAACCCAGCCAGCCAGCCAACCAGCCACCCAGCCCAGCCCAGCCCAGCCCAGCCCAGCCCAGCCAACCAGCCAGCCAACCACCCAGCCACCCAGCCACCCAGCCAACCAGCCAACCAGCCAACCAGCCAACCAGCCAACCAGCCAGCCACCCAGCCCTGCCAACCAGCCAGCCAGCCAACCAGCCAGCCAGCCAACCAGCCAACCAGCCAACCAGCCAGCCACCCAGCCAGCCAACCAGCCAACCAGCCAACCAACCAACCAGCCAACCAGCCAGCCACCCAGCCCTGCCAACCAGCCAGCCAGCCAACCAGCCAGCCAGCCAAGCAGCCAACCAGCCAACCAGCCAGCCACCCAGCCAGCCAACCAGCCAACCAGCCAACCAACCAACCAGCCACCCAGCCAACCAGCCAACCAGCCTGCCAGCCTGCCAGCCAACCAACCACCCAGCCAGTCAACCAGCCAGCCAACCAGCCAACCAGCCAACCAGCCAGCCAGCCAACCAGCCAACCAGCCAACCAGCCAACCAGCCAGCCAGCCAACCAAGTCAACCAACCAGCCAACCAGCCAACCAGCCAACCAGCCAACCAGCCAACCAGCCAACCAGCCAACCAGCCAACCAACCCAAAAAGAACAGGTATTTTTTTTGGCCGGCTCTCCAACCCAGTGACCACTGGTTGGTTGCCCTCGGGAGGCGCTTCCGGCAGCATGCCGCAACCTGGCATGGGCTGGAGGCATCGTCGGGCGTTCAAAACGTGACACGCTGGAGGTGGCTGTGCTCAGTCAATGGACCTTCCTGAGGAGGCCCTCTATTCGGATCTCCCAGGAATGTATTTTGGAATCAGGAGGGTCATGCTGCACCACGGGTCATGCTGGATTTCCCCTCCAAAAACCGCAGTGCAACTGGTGGTTTTCCATTGGACCGAGGAGGATCCAACAAGGCAATGCCTGGCAAACCCTGGAATACTGGGGATGCGTGCGAAAATGAATCCATGGGAATGAAACCAGACGGTTGTTGTTTTGCGCTGGGGAATCATCACAAACCTGTTGTGCGAAATGGTTTTCTTCTATCCACAGTAGGGAACCACCTGGAAAGTCGTTGGTGAAAACAGTGAAGTGGGTAATTTTAGCAGGTGGCCGCGCTGCCTGGCTTATTAGCGATTATAGGACAGGAATCTCTTTGTACATTGTCATACCTATGCCGGTAGAACCAACCGTCAAGAAGAAAATCAGTTCGCACAACTGGTTTCTGATGATTCCCCAGCGCAAATACCAACAAAGGTCTTGTTTGTCTGGTTTCATTCCCATGGATTCATTTTCGCACGCATCCCCAGGTTTTTCAGGGGTCAAATCTACGGTTCATGCCGTTTTTCTTTGGGAGAAACCCGAGGCTGCGAAACTGAAGGGAAGCTTGCTTTTGGGCTACTGATGGACGAAATCCATTTCGCACCACTTGGAAACCATTAGAAAACCATTGTTCATGGGTATTTGCAGGGGATTCATCATTCCGGGGTTTCTGAGGTGCGAAATGGATTTCGTCCATCCACAGTATGGGGGCACTTTTTTGTCCATTTCATTATACCAAACTCTGGGCCTGATTCAGCATGGAACACCAGGTGTGACTTATCAGCTTTGAGGCCCCTGCTAAAGCCCCCCTAACCCAAATGCAGGAGGTTTGGTGGGGGTCAACTGAAGCATGGCGAGCACCTGAAGAGACTTGGGTGTGGCGCGCTTTCCTTTGCGGCTCGGTACCCGTTTTTAGATTGGTTTCAAGGGAAACCCAAATCTAGGTCCCGCACTGGTGCCCTTTTACCGTTTCTTTTTTGGGGGAGGGTTCCCCTACTAAAATAGACTACCGAACAAAGGGGACCCTTATTCTAAACCTCTCTGCTGGAGGACCTAGAAAGGAACCACACTTTTTGTTGCGCCCGCCTATGACACGTACCCACTTCCGGTGTACCAAAGTGGCCCCCGTTTTGCCAGACATGTCCCTATGCTTACTTGCACTCCGTTTCTTCAGGGGGGCCAAAAGAATGGTTTTTCCATGTTCGCCACAGGTGTCCTTTTTGGTTGCTTTAGTGCAAACTAGAGGGCCTTGGTGTACCTGGTGGTTCAATCAACTACCAGGGAAACCCATCTATTTTCAACCAAAAAGGACACCTATGATGCTCGCATGTGGAACACATCGGCGTTTGGCTTGCCGCGAGCCAAGCGGTTTTTCCCCTCTTAGCCTGCGGTCGCCAGGCTCCAAAGCGACAGCCTTCTGGGCTGGATCTTGTCTCCGACCTGCATCGACTCAGCTCTCTACAAGGCGATAGGGCAAAAAATCCGCTGCTGCGATAGGTAGGGAACAGGGTTGTGGGATCACTCGGGGTTTATTGAACCACTTCTGTGATACAAGTTGGAATCTCCCCCCTTTAACATGGGGTGTTAGTCTTTGGGGCTGGCCCTTTTTGTTGTATCACAGAAGTGGTCATTTCCCACAACCCTGGTAGGGAATGACTGCTGGGAATGAACCGGTCTGGATTCTGCATGCTCCCTCCCTCCATGCTGCAGGCTGGTGTTTGCAAAACTGCTGGTGCGATAGGTAGGAAATCACCTTCCGAGTCAGGGTGTTGGGAACGAACTTGCTTGGGGATGCCCGAGTAAAGGGAAACCATATACGGGTTCTATTTCTCATTCCCTGCCTATCGAACCAGGGATCTCACACGGCGGGGGAAGCGGAAAATGCGGCATGGGATGACACGGATGTCTCAGCTGGCAGGACTCCCTCTCAGAGCTTAGCCTCATGGGTACGTTTCCCGCCCATAAGTTTCACACAGCGGAACTTGCCAAGGGATCAATCCATCTTTTTCCTGGTTTTGCCCGAAAACCCCCCAAGTTGTTTTTCACCCCGGAGACCAAAAAGACGAGTCACTCCTTTCCTTCCCCTCGGCTTTCCCGGTCGGCCTCCTCCGACTCTCAGCTGCCCAGCTGCCTCGGCTCCGCTCGGCCACTTTCCCGCTTCGTCTTCACGGCTGGGTTGGATCTTTAGACTTTAACCTTTTGGTTGAAATCAAGTTGGGTTTTCCAAACTACCCCCCCCCCCCCAAAAAAAAAAAAGAAGAAGAAGGAAGAGTTAAACAAGTCAAGTTGGGTTTTCAAAACTAACCCCCCAAAAGTTATCTTAAAAGAACAAAAACAAGTTGGGTTTTCCAAACTAACCCCCCCGGAAAAGTGAGAAAACACTTTTTGCAGGGGGGTCTCGCCAGCCACCAAGTGGTCAGGAGCAGAGCGCCCGCGCGGTGCACTTCGCGCGCCTGGGCAGCCGCAGCCGCGCGTCGGTGGAGTCGGCCCGGGTGCCCACGGAGAGACGGGGGAGGGAGGGCGCGCCCGGCCGTTGCCGGCGCTGGAGACGGAGGTCCCACAGGTGTCCTTTTCAGCTTATGTTGGTTAGACTTAGATGGCCAGTGGGGAGCATAGGTGTCCCCCTTTGGTTGTTTTGGTCGAACAATAGAGGACGATTCCTGGTTTACCTGGTGGGTTAATCATCTACCAGGGCCATCTATTTGCCCCAAAAGGACACCTATGGAGGGGAGGTGCCGACAGATTTGAGTGGCACCCCTTTTGGGCTGTGTCTCATTTTTTTCGAGGTTTACAAGGGAAGCCTGGTAAATGGAAGAGTGGACCAAAACCTGCGTGACCCCGGCGGCTTAATTTTGAGCCACACCCATTGTCTTACTGGCGTGCGTGCGTGCGTGCGTGTGTGCGTGAGTGCGTGCCCCCATGCTTTATTCGCCCGCGTTCAGCTCGCGTAGGGAAGTCACAGCAAGGGCCCTGCCGGATCCCGCCCTCGCTGCCGGTGAAACAATTCCCCGCCCAACAGAAGAGCTTCGGTTGAGAGACTGGTGCAGTTTTTGGATCAGGGGACGGGGCCCCACGATTCACCATGCCGAAGCAAGATGGAAGCTGATGCAGCGCATATGTTGGGAAAGAGCATTTATGTCCCTGTCCAAAGCCTTTGATGCAGATGAAGCCCCATTTTTGGAAGTCCATTTCTTGAGACTTCCGGGGTACTGGCCAGAGTGGGGTGAAAGAGAACCTTGAACCTTTTGACTTTTGACTCCACCCCGCCCTGTCCGGCTGTCTCTCGTAGGTTTGGGGTCTGGATTCTGTCTATGCTGCAGGCTGGCTTTTGCATTTGCTGGTACGATAGGTAGGGAATGGCCTTCCGGGTTTTGGGAATGAACCGGAAGGGGATTCGGAACCTCGTTTCCCTGCTGTGAAGGGGCAAGGATGCCGCCACATGAGCGCCGCACCGAAGCGAGGTTCAACGGCTGCTGCGGGACACCGTGCAGGAGGACCCCTTTTTCACGGACGACGCTTCGGCAGTGCGTGTCTTTGGTCCCTTTCTGTTGGTTTCAAAAAGGGCTTTCCAAAGACTAGCCTCCCATATAAAGGGGAGTCCCTTGTGTCGCGGAAGTGGGGATAACCCCTTGATCCCACAACCAAAGGAACACCGACCCATTTCAAACCCATAAGCCTTTCTTTCCCACTCTCGTTCCCCTTGACCCCTTGACTGGTGTTTCTTGGAGGCTGACTTTGCGCATGCGCGGTGCAGTAGACTTCCTTTCGAATCTGGCCGATAGGACTTTCAACTGGCATTTGGGTGTTGCTGGTTTTAAGGGACCGACCAAATGGTCGTGTTGTTTTTGGTTTCCCTTGAAAACCAAAAAAAGGCGTACCCTTGAAACACCCCCCCCCCCATTTCGCCTTTGACATAAGCAACAGTCAACATTCATGGTGATCTGGTGCATGAACGGGGATGACATGAGGCGCACTTACCAAATTGTGTTGGGCGAAAATAGATAGCAGAAACTTCCCATGTGGGTTTTATCACCCGAATAGTGCCACCTACTCGCATATGGAATACATGTGTGCTCACTGAATTCCCATGTGAGTGAGTCACACCCAAATTTTGGCTGTCGCATATGCCCGCTGTCAATGCCTATCCACACTCTAGAATCCTAAGATATCCTAAGCCTAAGAGAGTTTCCACTACCAAACGACTGCAGGGTCACAAGGGAGAATGGGGACATGGGAACACGGGATAGAGCCACCTCTTAAAGGCTATATAAGCATAAGATTTTAACATCCCAACATCAACATACCCCATCTAAAAGCCATGCTGAAATTCTGTGTTTTCCTTGCCCTCTATCTTGCTATCACATCTTGGGACACGAATGTTTAGTGGGGCTACGTTTGGAATACCCTGCCCACTAACATGCAACCCAGCCCTCTGTCAGGTTCCATGTTAATGGACGGGAGGAATACTCGAAGAAGCGGCTCGTATCGGATCCTTTCTGCCTATTTTGTTCACAGGGCTTCACCCAACTCCTGCTCCAGCTCGCTGGATTTGTTGCTTCACCCCTCCCCAAGTGGCCATGGGTCAACAATGCGGTAACCCCAAAATGGCGCAAGCCCTGGTACATGGAGCCAAAGACTCAAACCTGGCGGTTTCCGGCGGTGTAATTTTGACCCCGCAGGCATATGGCCATGGTCTCAAGCTCGAAAGTCCGTGGGTTCAGTTCGCTTCACCCACCCAGTTGCTCCAGTTCGTTGGCTCCCGAGATCAACATCACCCCCAGCTACAAGCCACACGGAGTTTCGTTGTGTGCCTTGCCGTCCATCTTTTGTACACGAAGGTTTTGCTGGGGCTACGGTTGTTGTGAAGGGATTCACTGGTTCACCCAGCCCCCAAATAAAATCTCAGGCAGTTCCTCCCAGCCGCCACGGATGCGTGGCTCGTCCACCGGACCACTTTTGTGGCCAGGTGCTGCGCCAGGGCAGCAGCGTGATCGCCCCGCTGCTCCGGGCCGGCGAGGTGGGAGGAGAAGCGGGCGGGGGGTGAAGGGTGGTCAGGGTTTCTTCGATATATACATATGCATGTGTATATATATATATATATATATACATGTATTGTATATTATATATACATGTATAGTATATAAAGACATACATATATCTCCACATATATATATATATTGACATATGGTCCCCCCCTCAAAAAATAACGAACAAGCACTTGGTGACAATATCGAGCCCACTTGGGGTAGTATCTGTCTAACATGACTTGACCCCCTTGCAGAAGCAGCAGGCGCGGGTTTTGGGGGGGGGGGGGGGTTCCTTTTGTTCCTCTCCGGGCAAGCCCAAAACGGTGTCCGCCACACCATTAAGATTGAGGGCCCTTTGGTGGACATCATTTAAGGGATTTGGTGTCCATGAACCACTTTTCAGGGGGCTTCCGATTGAAAGTCATAGCCGTGTGTGTATGTGTTGTGCGTTTGGAAGGTAGAATGTTCACCTTGGTTTACAGGAAAGCCAGAACGGTACACGCCCATTGTTGTGGGTGACCTACTTTGACACGTATCCGGTTGGACCCCTCACCCAAACGGAGGTTTCACTTCAATCATCTTCGACTTGGCGCATTCAAATAAGAATACGAAGGAGAAGATTGAGATTGTGAGAACTTCCATATTTCCTCAGCCTTTAATCGTCTCACAGATGCAATGGTTTATCTGCCGCTGAGTCAAGATGATGTCTTTGAAGTAAGGATTGCCCAAGGGACCTACGCCTGCACCCCAGTGGAAACCAATATCCACGATAGCAATACCACGATGGCAAGACCGGAAACAGCGCAGCAGCATGCATGGTCTATTGTGTTTCACCTGCAATGAGCTGCCAGCGTGCTGCGTGCGTTGGCAACTATGACTCGTGGAACGACAAGAGGACTTTGAAAGGTTCTAGCATACGCAACTGTTTTTGTTGGTGGGGATGCCTTTAAGTTCCTTTTGACTTCCCTTTGCTTCCGACAAGCAGGCGGTCTCAGTTTTTGCACATGTTCACCTCAAGCCTTGCCGAAACCTCAAATGGCATCCAAAGGCACTCTCTGGTATGGGTTCTGGTGTGGAAGGTAATCCCTCGTGGTCTCCGCTGCTTGGGGACTCGGCCCCCCGCCCCTCTCCCCCCCGTCATGGGCTGAACCCAAGTCTTGTTCCCTGGGCTGGGGGTACCGTGGATTGGCCAAAATACTGCAAGTACCACAACACACTGAACCGCCACCATGGCAGAGCACTGTAAATTACACGGTTTCCTTGTCTACACGGTTTCCTTGTTCCCTTACTTGCCATATGCTGCCATATGCAAACGGCTTCCACCGTATGGGTCTGTCTTTTTTGTGGGGTATTTCTTTTTATGACTTTGAAGGGACACCAACAGGAACTCCGAAATCCATGTTGGGGGAGCACTCTTACAAGAGGACATACCCTCCCTTTTCCAACATGGCCACTGACAGTCCCTCCAAGAGATCGGTTACCCACGGAGGCCACGCGGAACGCGGTGGTGGCGTGGTTTGCTGCTCTGGTCACCGGATCTCAAGCCAGGCAGCGAGGGCTTGGATGGATGAGCTGAAAGTGAAAGGGAAGGCCAAAGCGCACCACCCAAAATGGGATACCTCCCCTTTTTTGAGTCGGTACCCGGCTTTGAATGGGTTGGTTGAAAGGAAGGCCAAAAGGACACCTACCATCTGTTCTCTTTTTTTTTCCTTTTTTTTTTCTGGGGGGTCGTTTTTGAGTCGGTACTCGGCTTTTAATGGGTTGGTTGACCTACCATCTTTTCATTTTTTCTGCGGGGGTCCCTTTGAGTGTGTCTTTTCTTTGGGTTTGGAGCCCTTTGAGAGTAGGTGCGAGCATCGCGGTTCATGAAGATCCGCAGACACACTGGGGTCGTCCTTTTCAAGATGTTGGACCCCTTCTATTTTGGGGCACGGTTTTCTTCGTGTTGGTTTCGGGTACCAACTCCAAAAAAGAGACATTGATTCGGGAAGTTGTCCCCGATTTTGAGATGGACAATGAAGGGTTTGTCAGAGTGCAGTGCAGACGTCACCCAAGCGTCCAGCGGTTTGTTTGAGGGTCCCCTTGTAAACTAGGTGGTTTTGGGATGTTCCTTTCATGTTCAACTATGGTCAACCTATTGTCTTTTGTTTGGCAGGGATGACGCGTCATTTTTTGAGGTACCCCTTGTTGGATGGTTTTCAAGGGAAACCAAAAAGGAACCCTACCATTTTGGGGGTCCCCTAAAAGAAGTTGGCAAGTTTCAGAGTGCAAATCTTCCATGAAGAAAAGGACACATGAACCGACATCCCCACAAGCAGACAGCTCAAGCAAGACATACCTGTATTCTAGGGCTAGCTTCCCCATTCTTTCCAGGTATCCTTCGTTTCAGGAAACCATCCAAAAACCCAGGGAAACGGATCTGGTTCTTGAAAAGAACGATGGTTGAAAAGAATGGAAAAGGAATCTAACCCTAAAACCTTGCGAGTAGACCTTCTTCCATTTGCTGAAGTCCCCTGAAGAAACCAGCCATCTGGCCATGGTAAAGGAACCAAGCCCTAGATGTACAGTTTTTTTGGTTGGGTCTCTCGTCTGAGACCTACGTTTCTTGGCTCAGCTTTCGTCTTTCGCGCGCTTTTTCGGCAGGACCAAGAGCGCGAACTTGATGGACCAGGCCTGGTGCTCAAACCATTGACAGGGCTCCTGAAAAGACACCAACATAAAGGGAAACCACCATTTACAAGCCAATGTTCAGGTGAAAAATGTAAGGATCCCTGGTTGACTTTGCTCCTAGTTACGACGAAAATGGAGTATGTATAACGACCTCACACGACCGAATTCACCCCAAATAATGGTTTGTGTGGGGAGCATCCCCCCAACCACCTTATTCCAGGCTGGTGAAATATTGTAATTCACCCAGGTATGTTCTTTTGGGTGCGTCTTTGGGATTCGGACGCCCCCCCCCCCAAAAAAAAAACATGGCGCGGCGGTTTTCTTGTGGCTTCCCCTTAAACCCCACAAAAAAAGGGGTACCAACTCCAAAGAGGACGAGGCCCAATATCACCATGTCACATAGGCAAAGGTCAACGTTCATGGTGATCTGGTGTATGAAAGGGGATGATATGAGGCGCACTGACCAAAAAACAGACTGATCAAGGTGTCCAGCTTCGTCTCCAGGCGGAACACGTCCTAAGACATGTTGGGGTGTCTTTTTCGAGGGCAGACCCATTCAAAATCTTAAGGCAGCCCTTTGTTGGTGTCCTAAAAGGAAAACCAAAAGGAAACACCACCAGCACCTGTCAAAGAATGAAGAAGGCGGCCCAATGCTATGGTTGTGATTGTCCCTTACTACCCTTCATCTACCCGGGTGTGTTTTTTTGTGGCTCAAAAAAAGCACTACCTGTTCGCCTGGCGGAAAAAAAAAGAAAAAAACAACACGAAGTATACCAAGGGCTATACAGTCCATTTTTTCTTCTCGGGGTAGCGGGGAAGCCACGTCCTTTCTGGGAAAAATCGGTCGCTTGGCGCTAGGGCCAAGGCCCGCAGGGCTTCATGAGCATGCTGCAGAGCTCGCCCAGGACCTCAGGAAGTGAAGTCGCTTCGGAAATTGGCGCGGCCGTTTTTTTTTTGCCGCCGGTTGGGTTGGTTTTAAGAGGATGCCAAAAGGAAGCCACCAAACTATGGAGGTCCCCGGAAAAGAAAAAAAAGGAGAAGAAAAAAGGGACACGCCCGCTTCATTGACTTGGTGGTCTTGCAGAAGCGTCAGCTAGGAGATGGAATGCCCAGAATAGGAAGCTCCAAACCGAAACATGGGCTTCATGTGAATCTGGAGCGCGTATCCACGAGTTCTGCCTGTTTTATTGCGAGTCACCGATCCGGAGGTAAAACGAGCACATGATATAAAGGTCCTGTACTTGGGGGATCCAGTTCTTAATTCAGCTTTTTAGAATTGTTTCTTCACATTTGCCGTATTTTGCCGTCATCCTTGAGGCCAATGCCGTTTGACATGCAGCTGCAAATGCAGATCATGAAGGCGTGGGAGCGGTTCTTGGCGCCCGGCACAGGGCTCCAAAGCTCCAAGGAACAAGAGTCCAACCGGGCGGCGAAGGTTTGGCCGAGATTTTCCACGGGTCCCTTAAAAATGGAATTGGGGAAGGGATACCCTCTCCCCTGCAAATCTCCATGTATGGCAACCCATTTTCCTTTTTGTGGGAACACTAGGGGAATGGTCCCCACCCCCCGCCCCAGGATGGGACGAGCGAATGTTGAAGGGTTATCATATTCACCACAAAATAACAACGAGGGCATGCGAGGTTTCCACGCACCAGCCAGCTGAGAGAGTTTTTTTTTCAGGCGAGTGGTTGTTTGGTTGGTGTTGAAAAGGGACATTTGGGTGCGGGTGAAGATCAAATCAGCGGTTCGAATTCGTTTTCCCCCCCCCCCCCCCCCCGGGTTATGCCAACCTGATTTCAAACAGAAAGGAAGCCTATTTTTTTTTTTTAAAAAAAAAAGATGCACGGCTTGACAACAACTAAGACCCCGTCTGCTTATGGAGCAGTGGAGAGCGATAAAAGGATGCCAACTCCACAGAAACAGGGGCCCATTTGTGTGAAATGGTCAAAAGACCTCTTTACTTGGGTAAGGATCCTTAAAAGATACATGTTGCCCATTTGAAACATGGCTTTTTCCACCAACATAAAGGGACACCACCATTTACAAGGCAATGTTCAGGTGTATATTGTAAGGATCCCTGTTGGGTAAGTAATGCTTTCTTTTGCGGGAACCATGACCAAATTGACCATACTGTGGATGGACAACACCCATTTTGCGCCACCTAAGAAGCCCCGGAATGACTCCCCAACGTAAATACCAACAAACATTATGCATGGTTTCATTCCTATGGTTTCATGTCGTTCGAATGGATCCGCGTACGACTACCTCAAGCATGGGTTTTCCCCTTGATTTTGGGGGTTCCCATAAAAACGACACACATGTCACCCAGGTCGGTTCTGAGGAGTTTTGAGACCACGGCTCCTTTAATCATGGAATCTTCGGGGGGGGTATGGGGGGGCAGGATATCCCAAGGATAAGCCCAGGATAACCCAAGGATAAGCCCTTACTAAGGCCTTTTTCAGGGCTTAATACGGGATAGATCCCCCTCCCAGTTCGCCCTTCGCTTTTCGCTGTTCGGGGCGGAATTTTGCGGAGGCTCAGACCTCGGGCTATGCCACCTCCGGCCTTTGCGCTTGAGCCTGTGGAAGGGAAGAAGGGGCTCACAGCTTTGAGGAGATGCCTCCACAGAAAATTCAAAAGGACTCTGCCCTCTCCATGTTCTTGAAGTTTGGCACCTCTTCCTCTTTTTCTCGAAGTTTGGTACCTTTTTCCTGCAGTTGGGTACCTTTTTCTTGAAGTTTGGTGCCTCTTTCTTGAAGTTTGGTACCTTTTCCTTTGAAGTTTTGTACTTTTGTACCTTTTTCCTGCAGTTGGGTACCTTTTTCTTGAAGTTTTGTACCTTTTCCTTGAAGTTTGGTGCCTTTTTGTGGGTTGTCTCAAACAGAAACCACTAAAGCCAGATCCTCAAAACTGTTTCGGGTGGTTGCAGGTTAGGGACCGTCCCCATACCAGAAATGGGTGCCTTCGCCGCCATAGCTCTTGACATGGTTTTTGGGTTCATCGTGTTGGTGCCAGGTTTTGAGTATGACTCACATGTGCCTTGCTGGAATCCACTTCAAGAAGCCTTTTTGGGGGGGAAGGTTCCGTACTGCATAGGCTGGCCGTGGAGCCCGGAGGGGGGGAGCTCAGAATTTCCGCGGTGCCTCAGAGGGTTTGAAAAGCGCGGAGGTCAACAGTTTCTGGGCCATCCTGGAATTGGTGAAGCCCATCAAGTTGGCGCAGGCGCGGATTTTGGGTTGCTTTCGGGCTTCCGGCTTAGATTCGAGTTCCCTCTTTTCCCAGGAAACAAATCAGCTTGTCAACAGCAGGGGGGGTCTCTTTTTGCCACCTTTTGTGAGGCAATTGGCGACCCCCTCAAAAAGGAATCCTTCACTACAAGGGGGTCGATCATTTTTCCACCAAAGGTGGCAAACATATTTTGCTTGTCAACAGGTGGCTTCAACTCAAAGGATGCGGGGGTGAGATAGGGAGGTTGACCACTTGAGACTTCGCGGCACGACTGCCTGACTGCAAGATATATTTGAGAGTTAGTTTTCCCAATTCACAAATGAACTTCCAGGGGATCTTTGACCCCAAAATAATTGTTTCCTTCTGACATGTCCCATGCGTCTGCAAAGAAGGGCTGAGGCGGCTCAAGGCGGGGGGGTATGGCACTGAACGGGGCTATTTTGCAACCTTCTTCTTTTAGGGTATTAGTTTGTTTTTTCCTTTTTTTGTTTAAGAATAAGTTTTTTTTTTTTTTTTTAAGGGTATGGTTGCAAAACAAACTCGGGGTGTCCATGGCACCGGGGGGGGGTGACAGGGGGGCGGGGGGAAAGGGGCGAGCGGCGGATCGACCTTGGCAGGTGAGCACCTTGGAGCCCTTCTATCTGCTGAGGGAGGGTGCCCATGACCGGGAGGCGCCGAAAAAGCGGGGCTCGTTTTTTCTCTCCATTTTTTCTTTCTTTTCTGTCGGTGCTGAGGCGTGGCTGTTTTTTGTTTTTCTCCCCAAGACCATAAGACTGCAGTCAGAGAAAGGGGTGGTCATTCTTTACCACGGCGCTTTTTTCAGGGTCAGGCTTGGGGTGGAGATGTTTGAAGGAAGGGACACCAAAAATTGAAGCCCACTCGATCACTCATTTCGGTGGGTTGCTTGATTTCGAGCCCCGAAATTTGGTCTCTCTCTATACCCAGAAGCCCTGGGTCGAAACAGCAATCCAGTTCTGGGGTTGATTCGTGGGCCTAAGGGGGGCAACACCGCCTTGGAGACACGCGCCCATGGAGCAAGTTGAGCACCGAGAGAGGAGATGGATTGGGCTTCCCAAACACCAGGGCACAATGAATCTGGCTGCTTTGCAAGCCCAGGGCTAAATTTCTTAGTTTTTGCTGTAAGGAAAACCAAAACCAACCACTTTGGGGGGGTCCCCTAATTTCAAGACACACATGGAGCCCGGATTGACAGTGGCTCACATGGCTGCTCACAACACGCTGAGTTGCACTGCTTCCGTTTTTGTTTGGCACTGTGCAACAGCTAGTAGTTCCCATCTCCATGTGAGCCACAATCAACACCCGGGTAAGTGCAGGTTCGTAAGGGACAATCCCAGCCAAAAATGGGCGCGGCCGCCTTTTCAATTCTTTGAATGGCTCTGGGTTCACCATTTTGGTACCAGGTTTTTTGATTGTGGCTCATGAGGGTGTTCTTCTATTTTTAAGGTACAGCTTTTGGAGTGGTGAGGGTAGTTGTCCTTTTGACGCGCCCAAAAATGCAAAGCCGAGCCCCGTTTTTGGCGGGTCTCCCCCATCTTTTCCGGCCCCGGTCGTTTCCAACGCTCCGAGACGGGGTGGTGGTTTTTGTTCGGCTCGAGGTCATCGGGGGCTTTCTGGAGGAGCCCCGCTTCGGGGACACGGAGGAGGTGGAGAAGGCGAGCGATGGGCGAAGGTTCGTGCCCAAAGGGGCGGGATTCGAAGGAAGTTCGTGCCCCTCCATTTTGGTTTTTGTGGTTTTAACTGGAAACCAAAAGGGACACAGCTTTTTTTTTTTTGGGGGGGGGGGGGTCTGATTCATTTGTTGTGTGGTTTTGCGTGGAATCCAACTGGACACCACGTCTTCATTTTTTTTCGGGGGTTCTGATTCCTAAAAAAAGACACACCTACATTTTGCTTTTGAGGGCGACTCAAAGAAACTTTTGGGCATTGGGGTTGTGACTTTTTAGGGGTACCCTGCGCACCTTTTGTTTAAGGGGGAAGCAACTTTAGCCCTTCACAGCTTTGCTTTCTTGGGGGAAGCAAAGGAAAGACCCTCCCATGTTTGGGTCTCCCTATACATACTTTGGTGCATTTCGCCCAGGGCTGTTAGGACTGAATCACTTTTTGCCAACTAATGGGCTTTCCACTAAACCACTAAAAGTTATTCACTTTTAGCAGGGGAGCAGAAAGCAACCGGGACTCATTTCTTTGCTGGACGGAGCACCCCATGTAAATCATGTCCGCCAACGGCCTTGGTCCCCAGTTCACATTCACTCGTGGTTGCATCTGTAAAGGAAAGCTCAGTTGTTCAGCGGCACCCTTTTTCCTCTTTTTTTTAGTGGCTGCCCCACTAAAAATGGACTGACCCCCCAAAAAGGGTTCCTTGTTTTTCCCAGGGTCACTGAACTGAGAAAAGCTTTGGAAGCCGGGCGCAGTTTTTGGGGTTTCCCGCCTGTAGCGACAGAAGCCTGGGGGAAAAAGACCTGCCGAAGGTTGGGGGACTTTTCTGGAAACCCATTAAATGGGTATCGGAGAGAATCAAACCACCATGAGGCCGTTTAGTCCATGCTTCCATGCCCACTTCTCAAACACCAACTCCACTAGGTCCTTCAGTAGGGAGGAGAGGCCGCTCACCCAGCGCCCTCTTCCAATGAAATATCCAGCCGGCTTGGTGCCCCCCCCGGTAGATCGCTGTCTCGCCCAAATTGATGAGACAAAGACGTAAGCCGTGCTCCATCGTTTTTTCTGTAGTCTATTTCAGTAGGGGAATCCTCCCAAAAAAAGAGTAAAGGGGGACCTAGTCCAGAGGCACCACTCAGACCAGGAAAGCCCATGCCGGCCCGCCGCCTCTTCACAGCCCCACCTCCCCAAACTTATAAGGATTGTTCCCTCCTCAGGTTCAGCGTGGTGTCTTGGACATGTTGCCTCAAAAAACAAAAAGGGGTCCCCCGCACCTTCCGTTGCCATTCAAAAACCAATCAAAAACAGGCCGCCCCCCAAAAAAGGGAGGCGATTAGAGCACCAAATGGCTGTGGTTGTCAGAATAGGGCAACCCCAAAATGGCTTGCCCTGGAAAAATATAGAAGTGGCTTGGGCCAGGCTTAGGCTTCGGACGCGGAGGTTCATTGGGGCAGGTTCAGGGCTGCTGAGATTTGTTTGCTGGTGTCCGAGTACGGGAACGCCGCCTTCAACAGAGCCCATATGGATGAAATCCTTCCCATCTGCTCGTAGCCCAACCGCAACAAACCCTCACCCCCTTGGATAACCGCAAGCACAACTGGGTTTTTATAGGGGGCGGTCTTTTGTAGCGTACCCCCAGGATGGACTTCGGTTGTCCCGGGTGTAAAACCCCCGCCTGTGCTAGGCCCGAGAGGTGGCGGCCAAGCATCTGGCGGAAGCCTCCAAGCGGCGGCCTCGGATGTGGCCGAGACGGCGAACGCCGAACCCCAAGTGGGCGGCTCGGCTTTTTTGGTTTGGACCCGCCCGCAGTGGCGCAGCTCGGCGTTCCAAATGCATTTTGTTCCCCGAAATAGACCTCCACAGAAAACGGGTTAGCTGGAAGTGGCCATGATTATTTAGATTGGGAGCCACTGAGCTCAGGTTGGTGGACCTGCTCGATGGGCACCACTTCGGGTAATGAACACATTATTCCCAAGTCAAGCTCCTCTATGTTCCCTCGCGTGGTCTCCATCTAATTCGCTCGCTGAGTTCTTGGGCTGAAGAGTTGCGTGATGTCACCATTCCAACGGCAAACAGTTGGGCCTTATTTCGGCTTACTCACTTAGGAGACTGAAGCAGGTTTCCTTTGTGGCTTTCCTTTGTATCACACAGGAATGCCCAGACAGCCCGTGGATATCTCTGAGGTTTCCGACCCAGATCTTCTGGCTCGCCCTGCGAGTGGCTTGGCAGTTTGGGTTTCCCTGATCCTACCAACAAGGGAATCACACAATGGGCTGTTGGTTGGGTTCTTGGGTGTTGGTTTTGCTGGGCTGTTGTTGCTATGGGCTGCTGCGCTGTTTGTGAGGGTTTGGCTGTTGGGTTGGGTTGTCAGGCTGGTTGGTCGTTTGGTTGTTAGGTTGTTGGGCTGTTGGGCTGATGGGCTGTTGGGCTGTTGGGTTGTTGGGCTGCTGGGCTGCTGGGCTGTTGGGCAGTCGGGCTGTTAGGCTGTGGGGTTGTTGGGATGTTGGGCTGGGGCTGTCAAGACGTTAATGATGCTGGGTTTAGAGGACAACCCACCATTTTGGGGGGTCCCCCGACAAAACAAGACACACCCAAATGAAGCCACTTCTACTTATAGTGAAAAGCGCCGCAAGTCAACTCCGCCCATCTCGGTTCAGCTCATCTTTTCCACCATAAAGGGAATCGTGCCTCGTTTCGCGTGGAGAAGCGTGACAAAGGGAGCACACGAATACAAACCACAGACATGAGCCGCCCTGTTTTGGACTTGAAGGGAAATCTAGGGACTTTTGTATGGTTCTTGCGCCAGTTGAAAGGAAACACCTGTTGCCAAGGGTCCAGATCCGCGCCGAAGGACTGCTCAAAGGTTCCAAGAAAGGTTCCAGATCGGGGCCCAGTCTAGATTTGGGTTTCGCCCCTGAACTCGACCCCCTTTGTGGCTTAAGGGGAAGCCAAAAGGAAAACCCCGAAAATTTGGAGGACTCTTGAGAAAAAAAATCGACCCGCATGGCTTTTATTCCAGGGCTGTTCTTCCGCGGAGCCAGCTAGGCGTTTCACGTGCTCCTAGTGCCCGTGATGAAGGACTGAGCCATCGATGCGCCGGAGAGCGGCTTTCCACGGCGCCCGGCGCCGCGCTTCCCGCAGTTTCTTGTGGTTCGCAAGGCAAGGTCAAGGTGCAAGACACCAAGACTTGTCCTTTTTAGGTGAGCCTGGTTAAAAATAGATGTCACTGGTTTAGATGGGTTTTGTTCCATTTACCAGGGAAACCTGGAGAGAATCAGAGAATCGTCTGTCCAGGAGAACTTGTGCATGGTGGTGGCCGCCAGCTACTTTCATGGCAAGAACATGCAGACCATGGAGGCCTCGCCAAAAAGTTAAACCTCGCCAACTGGCTTTGGAGAGCAGCACCTTTTTGCAAGCTTTTCGCAAGCACAAGATGAGCACTGCCTCCCAAGCATCACGACCTCATCCCTTTGATGTGTCTCTGTGCCATGGTCCCAATGTCCATACCCCCTGCTCTTGGGGGAATTCCAGCCAGGTTGGGTTACTAAGGGCGCCTTCTGTCCTTTGATTAGTCAGAGCCCACAACTTTTTTGGTCGCATCGCCCAATCCGATTCCAGCATGTCAGCCATCCCCCGCCTTCCTCTCCCTGGTCGGGAAATATGTATGGTGTCTCAAAATAGGGACCCCCAAAAGAAACAACTACTGGATGGTTTCCTGTTGTTTCCTTTAAAGCAACCCCAAAACGGTACCCGCGAAAAAGGAGTTCAGACCCATGGACGTGAATTTTGACATCACTCATCAACCATTTTCGAGGGTTGCCCCAACTAAAGTTCACACCATGAATTTTTTTTGGGGGGGGATCCCCCACAATGGTGGGTTGTCCGGTTGGTTTCCCTTTTAAGGCCAACTAAAAAGGGGTACCCTCAAAAAAGACCCCTCTATAATTACACACGTCATATACATACTGACATATTTACGGAGAGTCCTTTCCGCCCGGCATTGTTGCGCCCTTTCCCTGTCAGACAGCCATGGGAGAACACCTGGTACACGAAGCAATCCTCGGCAGCAGCAGCTTCCTAGGCGCGGGTTGACACGTTCCAGGTGGTTTTCGGTTGGCATCGTTT
Organism: Effrenium voratum; assembly: GCA_963377175.1. Taxonomy (NCBI): domain Eukaryota; class Dinophyceae; order Suessiales; family Symbiodiniaceae; genus Effrenium; species Effrenium voratum. The sequence goes on along the minus strand of CAUJNA010003534.1, from coordinate 325,436 downwards.
TTTCCCCAACAGCTGAAAGCTTTGGGGTCTCAGCCCAGATAGGCTCCGGGGTGGTTCGGGGCGACCCTGAGCTAAGGTTCCACCAGGGTTCCACCAGGGTTCCACCAGGGTTCCACCAGGGTTCCGCCAGGGTTCCACCAGGGTTCCACCAGGGTTCCACCAGGGTTCCACCAGGGTTCCACCAGGGTTCCACCAGGGTTCCACTAGGGTTCCAGGCTGCGGGGTGGTCCGGGTGGTTTGAGGTAAGGTTCCACGAGGGCTGCACCAGGGCTGCAGGGTGGTCCGGGGTGGCTTGAGGTAAGGTTCCACGAGGTTTCCACCAGGGTTCCAGCAATTTCTTCAAGGGGTGGTCCGGGCTGGTTTGAGGAAGGTTTCACAAGGGTTCCACAAGGGTTCCACCAGATTTCCACCAGGGTCCCACCACGGTTCCACCATCTGCGAGTCCGGGGTGGTTTGAGGTAAGGTTCCACGAGGGCAGAGTTTCACCAGCCACGAGGGTTTCACCAGGGTTCCACCAGGGTTCCACCAGGGTTCCACCAGGGTTAGCGGTCCGGGCTGGTTTGAGGTAAGATTCCATGAGGGTCCCGCCAGAATTCCACCAGGTTTTGTAAGGTAAGAATCCATGAAGGTTCCAGCACGGTTCTAGCAGGGTTCCACGAGGTTCTGCAAGGGCTGCGGGGTGGTCCTCAGTGGTTAGGTACGGTTCTCTGAAGGTTTGATTCTGACAGGGCTGTGGTTCCACAAAGTTCTGCAACGATTCCACACGGGCTCCACAAGGCTCCACAATGTTCCACCAAGGGTTCTGCAAGGTTCCGTGGCTTGCCCTGGAGGGAAGCAGTGTGTCGTGCGCCCGTCGCCATCGGATCAAGATTGGGCGGAACACTAAGCAAAACCGAAATCAATGGCTTTTAGCACACTTTCACTGCTTTGTGACTTGCTCACTTGCTCAGGCAAATGTTGGCTTTGTGGCAAATCAGATCACGTCGCTGCGGGACTCACGGTGCAGCAGAGCATTGCTGCTTGGTGGGCTTTGGTTTCCAAGAATTCCACGAGGCGCGCGGGCTATGAGGTAAGGTTCCAAAAGCATTCCACAAGGTTGCCACCAGGTTCTGCAAAAGCTATGGGGCAGCCCTGAGGAAAGGTTCCAACAAAGTTTAACGCTGAGCTCCACGAAAGTTGCATGAGAACGGTTTGCGAGGTTCACCGGCCTAGGTCGGGGGCCCGATTGCACTGGCGGGGCCCGATTGCAACGCTTGGGCCCGATCGGCCCCGATTGCGCCATCGCGCCCCGATCGGGGCCCGACCCCGTCAACTGTACCAAGCTGGCATCGCCTAGTTTTGCTATAGATACAGTTGTAATCCGCATGCTAAGGAAAACCGTTGAGCTATAATACGGGTGGCTGGGGTTGCACCACGGGACGATCGGGCCCCTGCCAATTGCACCGTCGGGCCCCGATCGGGCCCCGATTCGATTGCACCGTCAAGCCCCGATCGTGCCCCGATTGCACTGTCGGGCCCCGATCGGGCCCCGATTGCGCCGTCGGGCCCCGATCAAGGCGTTGCGCTGTAGCTTTGTTGCAAGTTACAAGGCGGATCCTCAGCAACACCGGCGGTAAGGATGTCTCGGGGTGTTCTGTGGGGATTCTGGGAGGGTGTGGTGCTGTTGGGGATATCGCCCGAGCGGACGTGTTTCGAACAAAACACATCTTGAGATGGGACATATATTTCCCCAACAGCTGAAAGCTTTCTCAGCCCAGATAGGCTCCGGGGTGGTCCGGGGACGCTTCCACCAAGATTCCAGGGTTTGAACAGGGTTCTTTATCAGGGTTCCACCCTCCACCGCAGTTCTTCACCAGGGTTCTCCACCAAATTCCCACCAGGCTTCCACCAGGCTTCCACCAGGGTTCCACCAAAATTCCACCAGGGTTCCACCAGGGCTCCACCAAGGTTCCACCAATGTTTCACCAGGGGTTCCACCAGGGTTTCCATCAGGGTCCACCACGTTCCACCACGGTTCCACCAAGACCAGCGAGGTAAGGTTTAAGGTTCCATGAGGGTTGTACCACCAGTTCCACAGGGTTCCACAGAGTTGCAAGGTTTCGTGGTTTGCCAGAAAAGCCATCGGAGCAGCAAATTGAGGGCTCAGAAGATCGCTTTGCTCATGGGCGGAACACTAAGCAAAACTGAAACCAATGGTTTTCAGCACATTTTCATTGTTTTGACAGACAACGCGACCTGAAATGTTGGCTTTGTGGCAAATCAGATCACGTTGCTGCGGGACTCACTGTGCAGCAGAGTAAATGGCATACTGGGCATTACTTGGTGGGCTTTGGTTTCAGGGGTTCCACGACGCTGCAAGAGGGCTATGGGGTATGGTTCCGAAAACGCTCCGTGAGGTTTCCACCAAGTTCTGCAAAAGCTATGGGGCAGCCCTGAGCAAAGGTTCCAACAAAGTTTCACGCTGAGTTTTGCGAGGGCCCCACGAGGACGGTTTGTGAGGTTCACCGGGCCCAGGTCGGGGCCCGATTGCGCCGTCGGGGCCTGACTGCACCGTCGGGGCCCGATCGGGCCCCGATTGCGCCGTCGGGCCCCGATCGGGGCGGGGATCACTTGCAAAACAGCTGGGTCAGTCAACCACGGCTGGCTGTAGCGAAAAGTGTGTGTGTGTGTAGCCACAAGGTGATGCAGATATGTTCGTTGCTGTTGAATGGTTGGGGCGCGAAGCCTCCATTCTCGCGGTTTTGCGGCCGAACCTTGCGCTTTGATCAGTTCCCACTTTTGAGATGTTCGACGGTCCGTCCTGATTCCCGTGGTGCTCAGAGGCATCTAAACTGGGAGTACTGCCCTTCCCCAGGCAATATCAGCTGTGAGGCACCATGGGCGAACCATGACCCATTATTTGGGCTGATCCTATGGGTGGCTGGGTTGGTGGGAGCCCGCTTGCACCACGGGACCATCGGGCCCCGGTCGGGGTCCGGTTGCACCGTCGGGCCCGATTGCGACGTCGAGCTTTGCTTATAAAGTTGGAAGGCGGCGTCCTCAGCAAATCCGGCGGCGAGGTGGGTCCCGGGGTGGGTTCCGCGAGGATTCTAGGAGGGTGTAGTGCTGTTGGGGATATCGCCTGAGCTTATTTTATCTGGGTCAGAAAATCTGGGGGACTTTGTTGCATGCTTTGGGACATGCTTTGAACAAACATGATCTGTGCTAATTCCCCCAGTAGTTCCCTTTTCTCCCCTTTTTTGGTTGGGAGGGTTCAACCCTACTAAAATTTACACGATTCAGAAAACAAAACTCGGGTACCAACCTATTCTAACCTCTCGATCTACTGAGGACTTTGGGACCGTGCCGTGACTTTCTGGGCGATTCGGCCGAAATCGAAGCGCGAAAGCCGCGCGCCAGGGGACTTGGGCGCCTTCCTGAACCTGGCCTGGGCCTTGATTGGGGTGCGTTGGTGAAGTACCATCTTTATCTTATTTTTTCCGGGTTTAAGCCTCCCATATTGGAGTTCAGGAGGGTCCAGGGAGAAAGAAAGGAGTCCCCATTGAAAGGGAACGCTTCTCAGTCCGTTTTGGGCTTCGGTGTAACCCAACGGAGATCAACCCATAACCCGAAATCGGAATGTGGAGGATAGGTTTCTCTTTCCAAACAAATCGCAGACTAACAGCCAGCCCACTCGCCAACCAACCAACCAGCCCAGCCCAACCCAACCCACCGACCGACCAACCCACCGACAGACCAAACCGATCTCAGCCAAGCGAAACCCGCGAAGGCCATGGCCTTCTTTCTGTGCGCTGCCCTGCCTGACAAGGCGAGCCGGTTGGACTTGCCAGGGGCTTGCTGGTTCTCAGGGAGTGATCCGGAGGCCTTCCTCGAATTGGAGGATTGGAGCCCGGCGGTTTGGTGGTCCACTTCTGGTTTCCTTTGAAAAGATCCAATGGCTCGTGCCGAAAACACCAACGAGCAAGGCTTCACTGACCCGAGTTTGGGCGGGGGGGCCTAAACGATGCCCCGAAAAGATGAACGTGACACACAAGTGTGTTACTTTCCCTCTTGATATTTGTTTTGCATTTTTTCCCAGGGGACGAAAAACACGAATGGAGGTCTTCCATCTTGCCCACCGACCAAACCAAGCGACCAACCGACCGACCGACCGACCGACCGACCAAACCAAGCGGTTTCTTTACGTGGATCAGTGAAACTCCAAGCTGCAAGCTTTGGCCAGGCTGCAGACATCTTGGGCGGCAAGGTCCAAGGCTCCGTGCTGACCGACGAGGCGCTCGCTCGCGCGCTTTCGCGCGTTGGCGCCTTCGCGCGATCGACAGGGTAGGCGGGTAGGTTGGGTAGGTGGGTGGGTGGGAAGGTGGGAAGGTGGACCTGGGGGTTGATCGAAAGGACCGTGATACGTGGGATGACCATCAAGGAAACCACCAAGAAATACGATATGTCCACCACGAAATGGGAAAAGTCACGCATGATCAAGCCCCACCTGGATTCTATCGGTTTAGGCAGGAGGTTTGAAGTTTGCCATGAGAGGTGTCACCGCAGTGGCTGGTTCTGCCCTCGTGCATCCTGGAGGACATCATTGAGGTGCGATCAATCTTTATCCGACATGTTACGTGCTGAGGTAAGCCCCCTCGAGGTCGACACCGTAACATAATCCTCTCCGGTCAACAGCAATAGGAAAGTCAACGGAACGCGTGTTTTTCTCCCAGTGCTGGAAAGTGCCTGAATCAATCAGCGGGGTTTTGTAAGTGTGTTTCTAGGGGGTCTGGCCGGCCTTCAAGGCGGGTACTCTCTGTGAGCTTGTCAAGCCTTGGGGTCTTTTGCGCAATATGCAACATGAATTGTTGTGACCGTGTTTCCGGCTAACCGTGTTTTGCGTTTTGGGAAAAGCAACCCTTAAGACTACGAAGGGAAGTAGTATGTCAGAAGTATTTTCCCGCAGCCTTATATGATGTACAATTGTGCTTGCTCATGTCTTTGGTGTGAGGTAGCCGGCTTTCATTGATCCGGGGATTCTGGCGGGTGCCACTTGAATCGGTGCTTTTTGGCCACAGCTTGGCCCCTCTTTCTATAGTGGCTAGCAGTCGGGGGCGAAAAGTAGGGATTCTTAAACAGCCCAGTATCCTAGGTGTTTGGCCACTAGGATAGGTAACCTTTCGCCATTTTCCTGTCGGTTTTAAGGGGTGGCAAACCCTTGGTTGCCTACCAGAGTGGTTTGCCTGGAATCACTGGGCAGCCAACATTGTAGTGGTTTCCCTCGCGTCCCACTAGGGACTTTGGATTGGAATTCGGCATCCGGATCCCTTGATGAAGCTTTCAGGGCCGGATCCGGGCGTCCTTTTGTTGGTGGTTCTCAGAATCCCAGTTGGAGGGACACGTTCTTTGCACAAGGGTACCAAGGGATCATTTGAGCCACCATCAGTCGGGATTGTTCCACACTGCGAACAAGTCCTTGAGGCAGTTCGTTTGCTCAGTACCGGTGTTCTAGAAATTTCCTGGCCGAACAAAGTACTTGACAGCCACACAGACTGGCCAGGCTCATCTTGCTGGTGCGATAGGTAGGGAATGACCCAGGGTTCGGGAATGAACTTAGAGATTTATGGGGGACTGGTAACCCTAACCAAGCCACCTGGGACGAGCGTATCGCCCAAGTGGAAAGGCCCGTTGTTTGGACCCTTTTCGGACCCCTTTTACAGGAAATTAAGGGCATTGATATTTTGAGGGTACGTTACCTTTTAGTTTGGGGGGCGTGGATTTTTTCAGGGTACTTTTGTTCTTCTTTGTGTGTGTTTTTCTTTGGGGGTAGGGTGTGTGTGTGTGTGGAAGGGAAACCAAAAGCAACATGTTTGTTCTTTTGGTTTGGAAGGGAAACCCACCAACATGTTGGCCCTGGAAAAGACATACCCATTTTGGTCCTGCACTTTTCGGACCCTCTGAGTTGAGCTGGGAGGTCCTTGAGATCCTCATCAGCATCCACTCGGGCAAAGGCCAACCGGAGGCCCGGAGGTCTCGGATGTGCGGATGTGCGAAGAGACGCGTGGACATCGGCGGCCTGTGATGAAGCCCTAGAAGATGAAGAGCAGAAGTCCCAACTGCGAAGCCACAACAGAATGCCAGTGTGCTCTTCTTAGGGCGACCCCCACAGCATGTCAAGGGCCCTTTTTGTTTTTCCTTTGGCCTTTGTTGGCTCTTTTGCCAACCTTGCTTTAGGTCATTTCGACATTAGTGCACTTCTGCAGCTTCTCGTTCACTCCAGTGCATGCACTTGCCTAAATGGTAAGCACACCTGCCTGCATACCGCCACGCGCCGCCAAATCACTGGCTTGCCGGCTCAAGAACACGCTCAGCACTGCATACATGGCCAAATGATCGACACCCTGCGGGTTTGTTGTGTTTTTTGGGTACTTTTGTTGAGGTTGAAAGGGGCATCTTCTTGGGGATCCAACCTAAAATAAGACGCTCGCATTATTTGAGGGAAGCACGTTCTTATTATTATTCTTATCATCGTTATATATTTTTGTTCGGGGGGGTGCCCTGAATCTCCTTTTGCGGGACTGAAGGGGTTCCACGTTGAAATGTTTGCAGGATCGTTCCTTCTGGGTGGGAGACCTGCCGATAGCCCCCGTCGGACCCCGCGGGGTTCGGAAACCGGCGCCAGCTCTTCCTGCACCTGGACGCCACGCTGCTGCTCTTCCTCGCCGGGGCGCCGGCGTTGATTGTTTTTCTCCGTGGATTTTTGAGGCCAGAAGCACAGGTGTCCTTTGTGGTTGGTTTGCTTAAAGAATAGAGGGCGATTCCTGGTTTAGATGGGGTTTATGCCCCATTTACCAGGGAAACCCATCTATAACAACTGTAAACCAGTACATGATGGCTTGTTGCCTCTCCATGTTGCGACCTCTCGCCCTTGCCAAAAAGCCTGGTGCCTCCCATTCCGCGCCTGGAACAAAAACGCGGACCGGACCGGGCGACCGGGCCCGCCCCGGCCCGCGATGATTCTCTTTTTTTTTGAGATCACCTTCATCCTGGGCAGCGGGCACCACGTGAAGAACCCCAACCTCCGGGGGAAGGCGCGGCCCGCTGCGATTCGATCCCTGCGCTGGGGCAGCGGCAGGGGCATGGTGCTCTTGTGTTTTTTTTTGGTGGCGCGCTGGGTGTTTTGGCAGCCAACTCGGCCGGCATTGCGTCTTGCACTGTGCATGTTCAAGACTGCATGATGCTTTGCATGCATCAGCGTCCTTTCTTACCATCAGGCGCATTCGTGCCAAGCATGCAAAGCATATGCACGCCAAAGGCGTGCATGACATAAGTGCATGCCAAATGCATGTATGGCATGCGTGCGCAGTCATTGCCACCTGATGCCACACGCCAATCAACAACCACTCCACCATTCCAGCAGCCCGACGAGTGTGAAGCAGGAAGCGTTTGGAGCAACTCAAGGGCATTCCCGGCACAAGACTTGCAGCTTGTGCATATGTCTTATCACCTGTTGCTTAGTGCTTAGGTGGTTTGGTTGGGTGGTTTGGATCGTGACAAATACCTTCATGCTTCAAAGGAGGGGGGTCATTGACCGTCAAACCCCCAATCCAAAGAAGCGATCAAGGGCTAAAATTGACAACCTCACGTCACTTGCAAGGACCCAGAAATTCGCAGGTGATAACAGGTTGAGCTTTTGGGATCTCTGGGGGTACAGACACCGACGGAGCATTTCTCTCGAGAGCCCGACCGATTTTTCGCTGTCAGGCGGCGACCATCATGAAAGGCTTGACTGCGTGGCTGGCGCCATGCTTTGCTTTTGCAATCGCGGGTGTGTCAAAAGCGGAAGACCGCTTTTCCCGCAACAGTAGTATTTGCTTTGGCTTCGCTTGAAAACAACCCCAGCAAGGAAAGGTTGTTCATGCCCAATTTCCCTCCAACAAGCGGTATGTGGGTGTGTGAATTTTGGTTGAGAGGACTCTTTCCAAGGACACCAGCCAGTTTGGCCGGGGGTGGGGGGGTGGGGGGTGGGGGGGTGGGGGGGGGTGGGGGGTCTTCCGGGGTTTTCGATGTTTTGAGACCAGCTCATGTAGACCAGGAAGCAACCTTCCACTCTTGGGACGCACCAACCCGGGCGCTTGAAAAGTGCGGCCTCGCCCGCAAAGCCGGGCTATGGAATGGGGGGGGAAGGTTCAGTTCAGGTCTCCGGAAGGGATCTTTCGGAGCTCCGCTGCCTGATGCTTCCCTCGGTTTCGGGGGGAAGCGACTTGTTTCCACTGGCGTTTCCGCAAGCTGCTTCCGCTTCCGCAAGCTGCTATCTTCTGCTAAATTCTCCAGATTGGAGGTCTTTCAAGCATCGGCTTTTCTCTTTCCGCAGGCTCGGCGCACGGTTGAGTTCTCTCATCCAGAAGACCCGGACCTTCCGGGGCATGGCAGGCAATCGAACTTCCGGCACCTGGTGGAAAATTCGCCGGTCCTGGCAAATGACATCGTGCCAGGGTGCAATCCTCAAGTTTTAGCAGCTCAAGTTGGGGTGCAGGTCTTCAGATTTGTGTGAAGCTTTTCCTTGTCTTTCCTGCTGTACCTTCCATTTCCATGTTCTTCATGGATCCAACTCTTTAACAAATGAGGAAAACGGGTGGTTTCTAAAAGAGAAGGATAGGTGAAGAGAAGGGGAATCAACCCTTTGAGATGTCTTAGGTTCATGGTGGTTGGCCTGTTGCCGATTTTTGGTTCTGCTCATTCTTAGTGGGCTGCAAATGGCGCACATCTTGTGGGCAGAGGGGTAAGGACGTTTGCCCATAGTTGGACCGCTGGTAAGAATGGGCAGGCCTTACCACGTGGCAGTGTCGCCTGAGTACTGACTCAGCTACTCACCTGGAAATCCGAGTGCTTGGAGTCCCTGGCAAAAAGGGGCCCGCCGGAAGCCGGTGCGAGGGGTTCCGAATTTCCGAAAAGCAACTCAGTGGTTGACTTACATCAAACTGACCTGTCTGAATTTTGTGATTTGGAGTAGCCCCCCTAGCCATTCTTGTTGAGCCCGTAAGAAAAAAGAAAAAGAAAGAAGCAACCTGAAGGCGCCCACTCTAACGACTTCCCGTGCTCGATGCAAAGAAATGGCAGTGGCTCAAACACATGTACTAAAATGGCACAAGCCTAAGACCTGCGTACCCTGCTCTTGAATTTTGAGCAACACCCAAAATCCAGGGTTTGAGTCATTCGGCTCCCGTGCTAGCGGATGTTTGACTCAGGTGCATCCGTGTCTTCACGGCAGTGGAGAAGACCAAGCAGTCGCCAGGTCCCCAAGATGTTTGAAGAGCTGCTCAAGTTGCACTTTTCTCAAATTTTGGGCAACGAGGCGCTGGCTTTCTGCTGGAGAAAAGCCGCACGCGATCGGAACCACCCTTTGATGTTCTTGGCCAGTTGATGTGTTTATTCTAGCTTGTGTCGAGTAGTCTATGGTCAAGATGTGGGAGGGGCATGCGGCATTTTCCCTACATTTCCGAGCATCAAATAAAGCAGCATTTGGCTGGCAGCGAGGTTCTACGACATTCGGATGCAGCTGAAGTACCAGCTCCGCATTCCCATCATGGACCGAAGCGAGAGGGTCCACACATATCTCGAAGAATACAGTTCATGATAAAGGCTCAAGTAAGAAAAGCAGGTTGAGCGAGCAGGCGTCTCCTCATTTTTATTTTTTTGCAAGGAGCTCTTCGAGCGAGTGCTGCCGCTAGAGGCCCGGGCACTCACGTCCAAACTGGAGCCAAGTCTCCAGGTCCTCGGCTCGCATGCCTCATGGGAGACCGAGAGCGGTCGCGTGATTTTTCGATCCTCCTCTAGGTCCCCCAGCGATCGGTGCCCTGTTGCCCCTTTTGTTGGGGGAGATTCGGTTCCCCTACTAAAATCGACTACAGAAAAAAGGGCACCCTTATTCTAACCTCTCTACTGGACGACCAGTCCTTGTACGAAGCGTAGGATAGGATCTGCGACATGATTTCGAGAAGCATAGCTTGATGAGCGTCGAAAAACAGGCCAGGTCAACCTTCCACAGGATGCGCAGCGCATGCTGGCAGTCGGGAGACAGTAGCTGCCGCCAAGACACACACAGGAATCAAGAAGGCGTCTGCTTGGCAGGCCCTTTGCTCCCCAAAAAAGCGGTTACACACACGGAGATTTCCCCATCTCCAAGGAGCAAACATGCACCAGTCGTATCGGCTCCTAGGACATCCATGGAGTCTCAGTAGGATGGCGTAAGTAAGACGAAGATGCGCGGGTAACCATGTTGACGTTGAGCCTGAACCACGTCATGATGTGTGAAGTGAAATGCACATGTCAGAAATCAGTAAAACCAAAGAAAGCAATGACATGCCAAAGACAATGAAGGTCTGAAGATCATCCAGACCATGTGAAGATCATCCCCCCACCCCACCCCACCCCTCCCCACCCCACCTCAATGCGTTCAACATTTGCCGAAAAACGCTGTTAGTGCTTCGAGGGAGCCGCCTGCCACGAACTAGGAGAGTGGCCGGGGCTATGGAGCAGCCGGAAAACCGCTAACCCTTTGTCTTGGGCAGGTGAAGAATCGGGTCTGTCCTTTTTTAGGAAGCAGGAAAGCACAGAATGGCAAGGGCTCTTGAAGTGGTTTTCTTCTTTAAACCCCCCCTTTTTGGTGGTTGTAAACATCACCTTTTTGGCCCATGAGAGGTGAAGCCCAGGAGCCCTGTGAAAGCCCCAGCCAACCTCGTCGAGTCCCAAAGCCCTTTTCGTCAGGCGCACCAGAAGGCCCTGAAGAGCTTTGCCACGGAGAACCCGGATGAGTTCCTCAAGTTCTTGAACAATCTGTCCGCCCCCAAATGTTGGCGACTGGTGTGTCCGGAAGGGAAGTAGATGCCCTCAAGGCACCTCGTTTTTTGTTTTTTTCGACCCAAGGAAAAGCTGGGCGCTGGGTGTGTCGTTTCGATTCCTCTTTTGAAGGGGACATCCCAATCGAAGGGAAGCCCAGAGGAAACGCGAGCGTGGCTGAACCCGATGCCCCTTTTTTGCAGGGCTCCTTGAAAGAGATCTCCATTTTGCAACCATTTGAAACATGTGGCTTTTTCAACACCGAAGTAAAGTTGGAAACCACCATTTACAAGTTGCAATGTTCAGGTGTATAATCTTTGGTGCATTTTGCTTGGCTGTTAGGACTTTATCTTTTTGCCAACTACTGGGGTTTCCACTAACCCACTAAAAGTTAAGCTTTTAGCGGGGGAGCAGAAAGCAACCGAGTAATGTGAGGATCCCTTTTTTGGCATTCCCCCATTTGACCCTTATCGGCGCCGTCGGAATGGGGACTTTCCAGATCCTAGCACTACTCAAGAGCCATGACTGAAGTGCAATTATGGGGTTGCTACACGGGTTTGTTTTTTTTGAGGGTACCCGCTTTTTGGTGGGTTTGTGAAAGGGAAACCAAAAGGAAAACCACAGTTTGGGTGGGGGCCTTAAAAAGACACACCCAACTACAGTATTAGACAACCACGTTTAGACAAGCCTTGCTAGAACCCATGAAGACAGGTTATAGCAATTTGACGCCTGGGGGTGGCCACTGCTTGAGTGCCACATTCGCAGATTCGCGTCCGCTTCTTGCAGCCATTTGAGATCACGCCTAGAACAAGCGTTGCGCAGCGACAGCAAGACGCAGAGGCGAAAGTGCGTGAGCCCAGAGAGTTTTCAACTGTGCGGTTAACATGAAGCAATGAAGTTGTTGAATCAAGCCGAGTTGGCCTTTTCTTCCCCAAAGAGTAAGCAACTCAGATGAGGGGCACCGACCCCTTTCCAAGCCCTTCTGCTCTTTGATTCTTGTGCCAAACATCCCAACGAGTCCCAAGTGCAACTACGCTACGTGCCGCCCGTTGCTTTTATATGAGACCCCTTTCAAACCGGAACGTGTGTGTTTATAATTCATGCCTCAGTCTACGGTCAGTTGCTTGTGGGAGTCCCCAAATTGAGGTGACTTACTTTTTTTGACGGTACCCCTTTTTGGTGGTTTTAAAGGGAAACAAAAAATAATACCACCATTTTTGGGGGGATCCACCAAAAAAGACGCACCCGAACCTCATCTCTACAGCGTGTTTTGCCCGCGGTGCGTTGGGTGCTGCATGCGACATGCATTGGGTGCTGGCTACGTATTTCGATGGGGAGACCCTCCAGATTTGTATTTTTGTGTCCACGATTGTGTACTAGTATGAGTTTCTTTCCTGCAGGTCCTGATGTCGCTCAAATATTTTGTTTTGTCACTCTTTTTTTTTTTGGTCATTGGCCTTTGTCGTTTTTTTGTCATTCTGTTTGACGTCAAATCAAACCAAGGGTCCATCTCAAATCAACATTCATACCCACATGGCAATCCCTGAATGATCCAGGAGAAACTCGCAGGACAGTGATCCCAGATGCCATGATTTGAATTACAATGGACGCCGTAAATATTGCCGCTGCAACTCGTGTTTTGTGGTTTGTGGTCGGTTCACTTGCAACGTTTTGGGGAAATCCACCCTACAGCCGCATAATACTGTGGATGGACTCCTGCACCACCTAAGAAGCCCTGGAAAGATTCGATTCCCCAACGTAAATTACCAACACACTTCTTGGTTTCAACCATGGTTTCTTGATGATTCCCAACGTAAATACCAACAACCTGGTTGGTTTCGCATGGTTTCTACTGATGATTCCCCTGCAAATACCCAACAACCCACGCTTTCAAGCCATGGCTTCATTTGAGCCACAATCAAAACCCGGGTATGAAGGTTAGTAAGGGACAATCCCAGCCACAAATAGCTGCGGATATCCGCCTTCTTGATTCTTGAAGCATGGTTCTGGGTAGACCAATTTGATACCGGATTTGATTATGACTCATTTTGCGGCCGCGGTTTGGCGGATGCCGCAGCCGTCCCCACGACCTCACCGAGGCTGTGGGATGACCTCTACGAAGGGCGTGCTCTGCTCAGCTTGCGGCTCCCAGGGCAAGGCGTTCTGCAAAAGACCCGTTGGTTCTTTTGGATTTGGTCCTTGTTTTTTTGTTGTTGCGCGGGCATCCTTTTTTTTCCACTGGGTTGGTTGGGGGTGGTTGTTGGTTGGGGGTGGTTGTTGGGGGTGTGTGGGGGGGTGGTTGTTGTGTGTGGGGGGGGGGTGGTTGTTGTTCCCCCAAGTTTTTTTCCCACTTGGGGAAGCTACAGGCCCTTTGAACCAACCTGTGCGTTACGAGAATACCTCCTGACCATTTATGTATACATATTATGTATATATAGATGAATCTACATATTTTCCATATCAATTATATTGCATCTTATATGTAGTGTTATTATAGATGCATGCATACATATTTATACAATAGAGGAGGTAAACCTGCCCTTGCAAACGCCAGCCAAAGGGGCTGCGGACCTCTCTCAGGCTGTGGCTCTCTGGCATTGCTGCGTCAGGGTCTCAGAGGATGCATGGTCGTGGCTGTGATGTTTTTGGGAATCTCTACTCCAAATACCCACATGTTTTGGGAAAACCCGGGTTTCCATGGTAAATATCTCCTTTTTTAGTAGAGGGTCGACATCATACCCTAAAAAAGAGCGGGTATTGGGTGTAAGGGGTATGGAGGCGTGTCTTTTTTTGAAGGTGCGCTCAGCAAGTGAGCTTAGGCATAAAAGACAGCAGTTGCGAAGGAAATCATGATGCCATCGACTCTTTTGAAATAGCAGTTGACAAGCACCCGTGATCCACCATTGAAGTGTCTCAAAATGATGGACACCCTTTTAGGTTTCCTTTCGAAAGCATGTACAACTTGGCACAAGTCACCTTAGTTCATGCAGAGCGACTTACTCTTCCTGCAAGATCTGCAACTTGCTTCTGACAAAGTCCATGCAGAAGATGGTTCTTTTAAGGGTACCCTGTTCAAGGTTGGTGGAAAAGGGAAACGGAACCACCCTTTTTGTGGGTGCCACCTTGAACAGATGTGGCCCAGTTTTCTTTCAAAGGAGTATCCCCCTAGCCCTCGGAACACCCGCAAGCCGCACCTGAGCGACCTTCAATCTGCTGGCTTTAGCTGCTCTTGTGCAGATGTGGCCAGGAGGTTCAATAAGGGAGCCCCCTGAAAAGTAGTGGCTGGACATAAATCCCCACCGAAATGATGTCAGGGTCCCCAGACCCACATTGTCGCTTGGTAAAACCACACTGCGAGCGGCTTTTTTTCTTTTTTTGCGGAGGCTTCCAAATTGTCAACTGCATCTCCAGAGCATCGCATCGTGCAGAGATGCTGGACGAACAGAGCGCCATTCTGAGGCCTGCGGCCGAGAATGGCGCGCAGAGAATCCCAGTGCTGCTGACATGTCACTTCGCTTCTTCCACACAAATGTGCGACAAGCTGCGATGTTGCTTCTTCACCCTGGTTTTTGGGGTCCTTTTACCAGGCATTTCTGTTTTGCGATGTACAAAGTAGACTTCAAGTGTTCAACCACTGGGTTTACGTCGACCGTGGGTTCGCCAAAAAGCAGCATCCCATGTTCAGCAGACTTAATAGGTTTTGACCATGTTATTTCGAATAACTCAGTCAACCATATTTAGGTTACGACCATGGTCATACTGTGGATGGACAAAATCCTGCACCACCCAAAAAATCCCTGGAATGATGATTCCCGTGTAAATACCAACGAACAATGGTTTCCCATGACTTCAAAGTGGTACAGGATTTCGTCCATCCACAGTAGGTTCTGACCTGAGGTTGTGACCATGCGCCAGCCAACTTAATAGGTTGGAGATCGCCTAAGCGACACCCAAGTGCCAGTCCCTGGATGGCTCAGTTGCCAGGCGATGACACCGAGTGCTGTCCTTTTGCTCCCAAGGCCGGCACGAAACTGCCCGTTGCCCGTTTCAGCGCACCCGTACTTGACTGGTGTGATGTTCCAGGCAAATAGGTTGTTGAGAACCAGGCCCCAGCCCGGGGATTGAACAGAGGGAACAGAGGGAACAGAGGATTGAGCAGAACAGAGGGTGCTTGTTTTTTCCTGGGCTTAATTAAGCCTACAATTTGGTCGTCAGAAAGTGGGCCCTGGCCATCTTTCCAGTTGTCTCAATCGGAAACTTTGGCATTCGGTGCGTTGCAGGTTTGGGGGGGGGGGGTTCAGGGTGCCATGGTCCAAGCCTTGGCGTTTCCATCATGTTTTCGTTTCTTTTGCTTGTTGCGTGGGTCCATCACGGCCACCCGTCTTCTAAGTTGTAGATCGCTCTTCTTGTTGTCAGTGGACATGCAAAAGCGACGTCGTCTTCCCTCGCCTTTTGGAGGACCCTCCGTTGGGCTCGCCATGTTCCCCCCTAAAAGATCACGCCAAGAAGCTGATCAAGTCTCTAAACAGGTGATGTGTAAGCCGCCTTTTGCAGGGGGAAATCGATATACATTGGCTTGTCTTTGTGGGGAATTTTCGTTTGGCTCGCTTACGGAATGTTTCCGCTCTGTCTCAATGTTGTGTTGGGAGAACCCCCTCCCCCTTCCCCCCTGCACCCGCCTCAAAAAACGAAAGAAAGAAAGAAAAGAACAGAAAGAAAAGAAAAGAAAGAAAAGAAAAGAAAGAAAAGAAAGAAAAGAAAGAGAGAGAGAGAAAGAAAAGAACAGAACATATAGTAACAGAAAGCATAAAAGAAAGATTCAGAAAACAAAAGAAAGAAACAAAGAAAATAAAGAAAGAAGACCTTAAGTAACAAAACTCCGCCTCGCAAGGCCCAAAGTGGACAAAGAAAAAACAGGAACGGGGTCCGAGCAAAGTCTTCAAGTGGATGGCCAGATGCTGGCCTTCGGCACCAAGACAGCTTGGGGCCAACGGTCCATGGACGATCCCTCCGAGGACGAGGCCGTCGGTCGAGGTCTCGGAGTCGCCCTTGGTGGGGTGGACTCAGCTGGGGTGGAGGGCGCCTCAGGTCCCCCAGCTGGGTGCAAGTCAGAAACTGGGGAGGTTTCCCTTGAAACCACCTGGGGGGTGACTTTGATGGTGGTATTTTTTGTTAAACCAACTTTTAGGTGCCAACTTTTACCGTTTCTTTTTTTGGTTGGGAGGGAACCCCCCTACTAAAATGGACTGCATTTCTTTGGTTGGGAGGGAAACCCCTGAACTAAATTGACGACCGGAAAAACAAAAACAAAGTTGGTACCCTTATTCTAACCTCTCTACTGGAGGACCTAGATGGGGGTCCCTCGGGAGCCGCTTTGGCGTGCCTCCGAAATGGGTGCTGATCCTGGTGGTTCTTTCGTGTTTGTAACGCCACAAACAAACATTTTTGTTGTTTCAGGCCCCCGGAAATGGGTGCTGATCCTGGTTGTAAAGCCACAAAGACGGGGGGTGGGGGGCGCTTATCCTGGTGGTGCTGTCAGGTTTGTAAAAAGCCACAAGCAGGGGGTGGGGGGGAACGGCTTATCCAGGTGGTTCTTTTTTCATGTTTGTAAAGCCACAAGACAGGCATGGCGTACATGTCATCTTGTCACACTGTGGTGTGTGCTCAGTGGTCATGTAAAGGTTGCACATTTGACTGATACTGAGAAGGATCGGTATCAAGGATGTTGATGTTGGTGCTAGCTGGAGGTGCAAGGTCCAGGTTGACCTTGGCTGTCTCTCCATTGGCAAAAGTGAACTTGGTCTCGGCCGGGATGTACTCGTATGAAATGAGGATCTTCATGGGTTGCATGCCAGCTGCCATGGATCTGGTACATCATTGTCCAGAATCGCACCATCAGCTTTGTTGCACAAAATGCTGTGGTTGGTCGTCACGGACAAATTGCGAAACTGCATCGGCTTGGATCAGTTGCGGATGACTTCGAAGTTCTCATGCTGCTGAAATGCATCATGGATTGCCATCAGCGACGGATGTCTAGATGAGTACCAACACTCCAATTCCATGATTGGTCCCATTCTTGGTCTGTCCAACCGGCGTAGGTACTGCTGAGTGGCAGGTTGCTCCTCTGGTTTCTCTGCAATGGCTGCGAACGCTTTGGATTTCCCTTGGTCATGTCCGCCTTTTCCGTTGCCATTGTCATATGTGGGGTAACCTTTGTTCCCGTCGTAGGGATATTGGAATTTCGATTTTCCTGTGCCTTCTCCCCAATATGCCTTGTCGTAGGGATCTGAATTTCCATTGGCCATATTGGCCTTCCCGCCGGATCCGCTTTTTCCGAAAAGGTTTGAAGCCACCTTGTTAGTGACTCCCCTTGTTGTTTCTGGATTTCCCTTTTCTTTTCTATTTCCGAATCTCAAATTCCGCCCAGACACTTTTCTCGCAATGAAAGCATCATTCTCCTCGAGGACCCAACATGTCTCTTCATCATTGCTCGGCCTGAGTCCTGCATTTCCTGCCGCATAACCCAAACGCCTTCTTCTCCTTCCTATTCTCCTGTTGCTTTCGGTTGCCTGCTGGAGGTCGGATGGATGGATCTTGAATGGATGTCCTGGTCGTGATGAACGTCTTCAGCATCTCATAGGAGTAGTTGTCGAGAGTGATGTTCTTCAAAGACATTGCACTGATCAGCCTTTCTCTCTGCTGACCCGACAACTCACTCTGGATTATGAAAGAATTGTGCTATCAGATTGTCCCCGAAGCTGATGCTGAGCAATTGTCCTGTGATTTGCTTCCTGGACTGATGTTCGAAACTCTGGTGACTGTGCTGTGTATGTTGGCATCATGTCCATCCAGGCTGCCTAATGTCTTCAGGAGAATGTCGAACTTGGATGTGAAAATGAGGAACTCTGAGCTGTTTCTTCGTTGATTGAAAAAGCTGAGAAGCCTGTGAGGTACACATTGGTTGTGCCCTTGAGAAATTGCTGCTTCAGCGTGTTCTTGAAGTAGTGAACACCTTCCACTGGATCTTGAAGCAATGTTTTGCTGAGAACTTCCGAACTTCCTTGTGCGTGTATGCATCTCCAATGAGCCTGCTTTTCACAAGAAATCCTCTTTTGGGTGCTTCAATGGTAGTGAAGGTTGTCCAGTTGTCGACGAGTTCTTCATATCTGAAACAGCTGGCTTTTCCGTCGTACGATGGCGGCTGCTTGGCGGTCATCGAATAGTTGAGCGTTTCCTCAGTGAAGCCTGTTGGTCGGCCTGCGCTTGAGTAGGCCTCCATGAAGCCTTCTCCATCGTATTGATCAATGCGGGAAAACCCGCTGAATTGGGGCCGGAGGAGCAGGCACCTTGTGTGGTAATGGTCTATTGTAGAAGTCCCTGGTGAATGTGACTGTTGGTAAAGCCTGTAAAGCGGTTCGCAATGGCTTCCCGTTTTAGCTATGGGCCTTGATGGTTGCATGGAGATCAACATATGAATCAAACACACAGGGGGGGGAACGGGTGTGGCGGCTGACCGGGCAAGAGGAGCCGCTCGCTAAGGTGACTTTTCAAGCGGTAAAGGCATGGAGCTAATAGAGGTGGACTCCGTCGGATGGGTAATTCTCCTTCAGGTGACCCTGAATGGGTGGCTTGGATTGGTCGGGTACCTGTCCAACGTCCAGTATTCCAATCCAAACTATCAGTTGGGGGCAAGGTTTGGTTGCCATCAATGAGAGGGAAGGTTTGGTTGGCATGTCATGAAGTCACTATAAGGACTGGTATGGATTTGTTTTCTCCCTGGATTGTTGTTCCCGCCCCTTTTACAAGCGTGCTTGGGCTTGGTTTTGGACCCCCCCAGTGAAGTAACTAATCGGGTCTGTGTATTTGAAGGCTAGCCTTGGTATAGGAGGCAGGCAAGAGGAAACCGTGACGGGAGGGTCCGCCTATTTTCGGACCATGCTCACATAGTATATATGCATTTCAAGGTCTACAATGTATGGCTAAAATCAATTGTTGACTTTCCTTTTTCAGCGTGCGGTTGGCAGATGATCAGATTACCCCCCATGGGTGGTTTGGATTGGCAAACCTCCCCCCTGTCCTCTGAACCACCAAATCCAAACCACCAATGAGAGGGAAACTGAATGAGAGTTCTGCTCGAATTTCAGCATAAGATGGCAGAATTTAATCGTGTGTTCAGGGCGGCTCACAGTCAGTTTCGTGAAGGCGTGGCGTTCTCGGCAATTTATGTGCCGGACGGAAGAATCAACGGCGATGCATTTCAACGTACTTGCCTTGTGCACACACAAGTATCCAGTTTGAAGAGCATTCCCCAACACCCTCAAAAACCCAAGAAGCTCGGGGACGGGATTGAATAACACACAACCAATAAGCTGCTGATGTTCCTCATCTTACGTTTTGCCAGCCCGACATTGTTTTTCCAGGGTCTTAAAGATTTATCAAAAGGACAGGTTGGATGTTTGAAGCCGAGCCCTTGATCATCTTGCTGTTCTCAGCAGGGAAAGAGAAAGTGAATGTCCCCAATAAAACAATCCCCTATGGTAGCCTGGGTTGATTCCCAACACCCTGTTCATTCCCAACACGTAACACCCTGGGCCAGTCCCTGCTGAGCACCTGTTTAACCAGGGTCCACCCGGACTCGGTCATTCCCTATCGCAACGTCACCGATTTCCTCCCAAGATTCGAAGGGTTGATTAGTTGATTCCCCATTCTTTTCAGCCATCGTTCTTTTCAAAAACCGATCGCCATTTCCCCACAATTGTTGGCGGCTTTCTAGAAAGATTCGGATCCCTGGAAAGACTGGAAATGGACGTTACCCCTAGAAAGATGATTCGCCCGGCAGTATGACCTGAACGTGGAGCAGCTTGCGAAAGCCAGCAGTTCGGCGTGGCGCTGAGTGCCAAACGATCAGTGGCTGAAGGGACGCGCCAAATGCGCGAAGGGGGGGGGGAGGGGACTTATGAACGGTGTTAGGTTCACGTGAGTGTGTCTTTGTTGAGGGTACTTGTTTGAGATTGGTTTCAAGGAAAGTCAGCATTCTTTGTTGGGAGATGTTCTCCATCTTGAGACAAACCCATGTCGAGTGCCAGAAGCAGTTTGAATCGCAAATGGGTGTATCGTATTAGGGGACCCACCAAAATGGTGGTTTTCCTTTTGGCCTCCTTTTAGAACCGGCCCCAGAAACCGGCGCCAACTCCAAACATGGACCGCCCCAGCTTGGGCCGAACGTCGACGGGTTGTTGTTCATCGGCTGAGGCGTTGGACAAAGTATCAAAGTTGTCAACAGCACCCGGTTCGAGAAGCTCCGGCGAGGAGCTCAAAGCCTCAAGCGAGAGAGGCAAGCGGTCAGTGGATGCAACGTGCCTCTTTCTTTAGACCGCCCGAAAAATGCGGGGCTAGTCTGTTGGTCTCCCTTGTTTCAAGCCGCAAAAACAAGGGAGCCGCTAAAAAGGCAGACGCATATGCCAGTTGGCCAATTCAATAAATGGGTCTGTCTTTTTGCTAAAAGGTACCCCCGGTTTTGTGGTTTTAAAGGGAAGCCAAAAGGAACACCAATGCGATTTCGGAGGGTCCGATTCCTTACAAAACACACGCCCAAAGGTGTGTTTCTGCCGGGCCTTTGGACGGTCATGAGTTGTCGATGTTTCTCGCCAGAGATGTGGTGCCTTTGTTTCGTATGCGTCGCAGAAAGGGCCTGGTCATGTACAGGAGGGGTGCCCTTGCACGAAGCAAATTGCAGATTGGGAGCCGATGCAAGTCATGAAGCAGTGTTTCTAACCAGAACCGTAAACACAAATGTGTGCACAAGGCTTGGTCAAAATATTGGGCGGTCTATGGTTCATCTGAAATGAACATCCCACAAAGAAATCAGTGAGCTCGAAGCAGCTGGAGAGAGCATTACCGGCCGAAATGCCGATAACCGCAAGTGAGTCAACCCAAATGCCGCGTTTGCGAGTCACTCCGCTCGTTTCAGTTGATTGGTGTTTTTCCCGCTCAAGCAAAAACGGCTAGCGGTGGACGTATGAACGAAAAGGGTAGCACCACACGGCAGCCGCGGAAGGTTTGTGGGAGGTGTTTTTCCCGCAGAAGCTCGCGGAAGGGACGTGGTTGCTTGATTTGCTCCTTCCAGCAATGAGTCAAGCCAAAAATCGTGCACACGAACTCCCTCGCGGAAGCTCCCTTCATCAAGTGCCTGAGACCATTTGCTCGGGGAAGGCATCGAGACATGCTAGCGGAAGGCGCCCCTTGGGCCGGAAGCTTTGTGGAAGGCCATGCGTTCCTTCAACAATTTGAAGGGAAGACACCGCCACCACTCGGTTGGGAAGCTGCTTTTTCCAAGCAACAGAGAAGACCTTTAGTTGCTTTGGCCTTTTTCTTCAACAAAATACCTTCAACACATCCAATACTGGTGGTGGTATGTGGTGGTGCTAGCCACCTGCTAGGTGGTGGTTCCCTACTAAAATTGGTAGCCACATGCTAGCGGAAGCGGCTTGCTTCAACCGACAGAGGAAAAACCGACACCCAACAGACACCCACCATCAGACACCCCTCATTTTTCCCCCAAACAATTTGACGGACCACCTTGCTTTGCCTTTTTTGCTCGAGGCCCAGGGTCGGAGCAAGCGTCCAGTCCAGGTGCGGGAGCTGGGGTCGGGAGTCGGGAGTTGGATAAGCAAAATGGGGGGGTCAGGGGGGGGGGGGGTCTGTTTTTTGGAGTTGGTACCTCTTTTTTTGGGGTTTTTTTGGCGGGTGAGCAAAAGGAACCCCAAGATCTATTCGGGGGTGTTTGTTTTTGGCGGTTCAGCGGGTAGCCAGAAGGAAACCCGAGATCCATTTAGCGATTTGTTTGTTTTTGCTCGGTGATTTGGAGAAGCAACCAAGTTGCTGGTCATAGGCAGGAAAATAAGAAGTGGAAGGACCTCTATAAATTTAAGGTTTCCTCTATGGTTTCCTTTAAGTGGTAGGACCAGGATGGTTTAAGGACCATAAATTTCACAAACCCTCCTCTATGGTTCCTTAGCTGGGAGTCCCAAAACGCTTCATTCCCCAAACCCCGGCTTAGACCGAACTCCAGTATCGCTCCAGCAAGGAAAGGGTTACCTCCCATTTGGGAGGTCGTTTTTTTTGACAGCACACACACACACGACAACCTTTGGGCGACCTTCAGCCGGCAGACTTGCGGTCCTATTTGTGGACGCTCCATTGGTTTCCTGGACAAACCACTGCTTAGACGAAAGGGTCTAAATTGCCAGGACCCTCAAACGTCAACTTTGAACATTGGAAATCGCTCATGCTGGGGCGAGATTTTGCCGTTGATTTGGTACCAAGTTTTCCGGATGTAGAAGAGGAGGTGACCCCGCCCCGATAGAGGCACAAAGGGACCCAACACCCCCTTGATATAATAGCTTCCTTGTGGCTCCCGATAAAACATTCCCTAAAATGGAGGAGATTCCGTTGTTGTTTTTCTTCTTCTTGTTCCCTCGACATGAAGTGCACTTGTAGTGAGCTGGTATGTGGCACGGCGAAAACGCATTCTGTGAACTTGGGCTTGGTAGGAATGGCTCTTCACCGGGGTTGGACAGCCAGCAGTAGAAGGAATCCGTGAAGGTGGCTGTGGCTCAAGCAAAACGTACCACAATGGCACCTTGGTAAACGAAACCAAAGACCAAAACCTGCGGTCTTGCCTTAGCTTCGGTCATTATAAGAAACGGGTAAGAAGTTTCGTAGGAAACGGTTTAGATGCGGTTTTTGTGGATCCACCATTGTAGGATAGCAAAAGAGTACTAAAAGAGTATTAAAAGAAGAACAACTCGCCAAACAACATGGGGAAACCACAGAAAGCGCCTCCAATCCGTTTGCTGGAATTCCTGCTTTCCAGGATGCGAATGCAGGGCCGCCGAACTCGAGGCGATCGATCGATGGATCGAGCGCCGATTTTCGTGCCGTGGTGGGTTGGCGTTGTCCCGACATCTGGCGGTGGGGCAAAAATCGGGTAACCCCAAAATGGAACCCTGGTAAATGGAAATATGGCAATTATGGACTCAAATCTGCGGTCCCCCGGTGGTTTAATTGTGACCCATGCCCACTTCGATACTTGGGAAACCCAGAAAGGACCAACCATGTGTTGGTTTCTCAATTGGTCGGTTCCTCTTTTTGCCTTCATCAGGGGTTACCAAAGAAGACATCACGAGTTCCGCTCCAAGATCTAAGCCCTGGAGGCGTGCTTTTCGAGACGCGACAACGACGGTCCATTTGCCAGGGGTGGGTTTCGTTCTCTTTGCTCCTAAAAAAATGGATATGGGTCAGGTTTTACACCTGAAATTGGGACCGCTGGAGGGCATGCCGTTCATTTCACGCATGCGCCGAGAAACGGCGCCGAGGCGCGAGGCGCGAGCTTTTTTTCCTGCGCCCTTCTTTAAGCCTTAGAGTACATTTGCGGGTCAGAGGGGTTGCAGTCGAATTGCTGCGGCCCTCTTTGGGCCGAAGGGGCTGAACGTGATTCCCCTCGAAGGCCGCCGCCAAAAGGGCACCCAAAACAAGGACACCCATAGTTTCCATCCCTGAACTGTGCATATGGGTGTTCAAAATGAAGCTCAAGGGGAAGGCAGCATTTTGAATAAACCAGTCTTGGTGGGTTACTGTCAGACCTCGCGGGTCATGTTCACGGCAGGCGCGTGGTTCACATGACTTCGAGATCCGATTCTCGCGACAAACTGTCCTACGCGCGACAAACGACCAGCCCACACTACCTTCCCCCAGTCATGAGTGATTCTTCGATTCTTCGATTCTGCTGCTGCGCCGTCGGCCGTGCTGTAATCCTCAGTCGCCAGTCCCCGAGTCCCAATTTCTTGGAGCCCACGTGTGCCAGGGGCTCGGGTGCCAGACCAACCCACCCCAAAAACAAACGAGCAGAAAGAAGAGAGTAGACAAGAAAATATAGAGCGGCAAAGAAATGGAAAACACATGAACAGTGCAAAAGGCCAGGAAAAGAAAAAAAAAGCTGGAGGGGGGGGGGGGGCTGGAGCCCCGACTTTGGTTCATGCCAGGAACACCTCCCGCAGGCGGCCGCGCGACGGCTGCTATCAAGCCGTTGCCTCGAATCAAAGCGAGATCATGTGGGCGGGGGGGGAGGGAGGGGGAGGGGGAGGGAGCCCAAATAAGCCTTAAATAAGGCCTTAAGGGCTTGATAAGGGCGTATTTGGGCTCCCTCCCCCTCCCCTCCTTCCCCCCCAGCCCCCATGATGAGAAGCTGAAATGGTGGACATAAGTCCAACCATCATACTGAAACCGGTCAGTGAAATCCAGGGGGGTCCCCCGAAAAACAAACACACCGACAGGACTGCACAAGCTTTCCCTCCATTTGCTGAAATGAAAATTGTTTGTCTTCCCCTGTTGGTTTTAAAGGGATTTTTTCACAACCGGAGTCTCTTCTTAAGCAAATATCGTACTGTGGATGGTTGCAACAATCCAACAATCGCACCAGGAAATGAAACCATGGTTGAAACCATAACGTTTGTTGGGGAATCATCATTCCATAATTTCTGAACGGTGGTATAGGATTTCATCCAACCAATACAGGGTCTCGTTTTAGGTTGGTTTGGTGGGGAATACAGATGGCCCTGTCTCAGTCCGGTTCTAATCATCACCAGTGCCGTTTGTTCAAAAAGGACGCCTATCCTAAGCAACTATGATAGCTCACTTGCTCAAAGCCGACCAATGTACGCCAGTATCCCTGATTTGGTGTTGAGTCAAGATTCTCAAAGGTAGAGCTTCTGTTTCCAGGCCCAATGATGCGAATCAAAGGACCCACGAAGCTCCATGCCCAAATCCGTGTGGCCAGTTCTTTTCTTCCGGGCCCGCTTTTTCGTGGGAGAGTGAGGGCAATGTGTCCAGAAACGTCCCACGGCCGAACTCCTGGCCCACTCGGGATGCAAGCAGCCCCATAGATGGAATAACAACGGTGCCCGGCATGGGTGTGGTCAATCCGCACTGGGACCCTTGCTGTCCTTTTCAGGTTGGCCTGGCTAAGATTGGATGGGTTCCACTGTTCTTTCTTAGTTATGCGTTTTGTAAACGAGTTGCCAGGGACACCCATCGGTTTTTGCACCGAACAGGCCACCAAAAAAGGACCCCCTGGCACCTCCCGATGCCGGAAAGCCGTCGTCGAACATCGTCGCGTCGGTCCGTCAGGCCGGGAGGTGGGACTCGCAACAGGCTGGGGAAGCGACCGAGAAAAAAAGTGGTACTCTAAGAAAAAGAAAAAACACAAAAACAATGGTTCTCCTTTTGGTTTCCCCTTAAAACCAACCAACCAAACAAGGTTGCCTACAGAAAGACAAACACATCCGACGGGCCTGGGACACCCCCGTTTTACCGCCCCCGCAGAAAAGAAAGGGAAGATGGAGAAGAGCGCGCGCATTCGAGACTCGAGCCGCGTTCCTTTTTTGTCGCGCTCGAAACATGCGCACCACGGTGATGTTTGTTGGCTTCCCCTTTGAAACCGCAAGAAATTGGGGGGGGGGGACAAAAGGTGAAGAAGGGAAAGACGAGCAAACCACATGGGTTCTCAAAGGGTCCCCTAAACCGAAGGGGGTCCTTTTGTTTTGCCTCGAACTAAAAACAGGACTTGAGAGCACGGCCCTTTGATCGATCAGTGTTGCAAATCGACGGGTTTTTTGGGTTCTGCTACCGCAGGTGGGTTCTAATCATTTGCCAGGTCCATCGATGTTCAACCAAGAGGACACCTATGCTTCTTGGTGGCTCCCAGCCATCCGGCCCCTCAGCTTCTAAGCCTTTTAGTGTTTCGTGGGGGTTTCCGAATTTAACCCACTAAAAGTTCGTCACTTTTAGGGTCTGAGGGCCCAGGCTTGAGAGGGTTTCTCCTTTCCGTGATCTGTTGGCTTGCCGCAAATTTATGTTCAGGACGATCGCCGTTGTGACGGAGCCGCTCAAAACGTTTGAGCCGTGCTCCCCAATCCAAATCTAGCGTGCCAGCTATCAACCGCTGAGCCTCGTTTACTGCCCTTGGGGCACCCCGGGCACTCGGCAAAGCTTGTGGTAATCGGAGCAGCCTTGTTTGCTGCGTTGGAGGGTTTGCTTTGTTGAGCTGCTCGGCAAGCGGAGTCCATGGCAGTTGTGTGCGCTTCAAAAAGGCCTCGCGAACATGCAGTTCGCTTCAAGAGGAGTGCATGCAATCGCCACATTGTTTGCTGTCTCCAGACGGCCCTGGCAAACAAGTCAGGAATTTTGTCGGCGTGTTCAGGTATGGGAATCACTCGTCTTTACTGCTGGGCTGGGTCAGGTGAGCAATCTTGTTCACTTAGCGATGTGTCAAGTCGGAGGAGCGTGTGGCACTTATCCTGACCCTTGAGCAGTGTCGAGGTTGCGTACCTGCTAATCTGTGTTGGGCATCAGGACGAACAAGCCACAAGTACTGGAACTTGCTAGGCAAGCAGCCCTGTCGTTGCAAGTTGTGCCTTTCTTGCGGTTAAGCGTTTGCCTGTGCTCATGTGAAAGTGAGCCACCTGGGGCTGATGGGCTGCTTACAGCCGACCCACTGTCGTACGTGGCAAGCTGAATGTGTGTGGACGCTCAAGGCAACTCAAGGGCATCTTGAAAGTCGACAAATACAAATCAGAAGCAAGCTGAATGTGTGTGGACAAGGCAAGGGCATCTTGAAAATCGACAAATCAGGGTGTTCATTGGACAAGAGGTCGTTGCCTGGGCGTATCATTGCATTGGTTTTCTCCAGCATCCGCCAACCGTGGATTCGGCTGGTGCCAATTGCCCAAAGGTCATGGCCAGTGCGAGCCTAAAGCGAGCCAAAAAATGTTTTTGTCATCACGTACTAAGACGGTCGCTGGAGTGTAAATGACAAAGGCGCCGTCAGAATTTCACCAATCTGGGGAACATTGTCCGGACCTTGGACCAGCATGCTAGAGGCAAAGCTCTGGTTTTGCTGTGTGAAGCACCACTATAGATGTGTCTTCAATCAAACCCCCAAAAGGTGGTTGACCCTTTTGTTTCCGTTTAAACCCCAAAAAATTATCGATTCCCTTAAACGCTCGCAACCAAGAACGCTTAGGACCACATTAGTGCTGGGGTCATCCGTTTCTGGGGTTGTCAAATGCAAGTTCTCGGGCGACAAGCCAGTGAGCATAGTGAAGGTGACTGGGATGCTTTGCGCTAGCAACCGACCAATCAATTGGGAGAAGTTTGAGTCCGAAAATGTTGTGTTTTTTTTAGCCTAGCACCTGGGGGAATTGACTTTGATCACGATCAACAATGGGAGCTGCGTAAAGTGGAAGAGAAAAAGTAGTTGAGTGCCTGGCCAATGTCGAGCAATCGGCGCCAACCATGAGATGCTGTAGTAGTGCGCACATTTAAAAGCTGCGGACATACTCGGCTTTGTGAGTCCTAGCTTCTTCCACGATCGGTCAACATCCAAATTGGAAAGCGGTCGGATTGCGGCACGTTTTTCCTTCTTGATCTTCTTTTTTTTTCTGAGATCAACACACATGACGCGGGTCGAAAGGTCTAGTTAGTAGGCAACCAGCCATGTTCCTTTCAGTTTTTACAAGGTGGTTCCCTTGGCTACCTACGAATTGCACAGATAAATGAACCACGCAATTGACGCTCAAGTGACCCAAACGACACTTGCCACAAGCAGAGTGATTCTTTATCAGAAAAGGCGTGACATGATTGTTCAAGTCAAGTCGTCTGTTCGTTTGTCGCAATGATGGCCTCGTTCTGATCGCAGAATCAATGGGCCATTAGGGGACATTAGGTTTTCCAGGAGGGCTCAAAGGGGCCAAGGCGCTCGAGGCTCAGGCGGCTGGAGCACGGTTCCCATCTGGGGTTATCTAGGACTTGAAAAAAAGAAAAGCAAACACAGGTGGCATTTTTTCGGATATGGGCCGCAAAAAAGGGTGGGTTTTCCAGTTGGGGTCGCTCCAAAACCAGGGGCGGGCTAGCTTTTATGTGACCTTTCTGTGAAGGAGGCTTGCTCCAACAAGGACTTCATTTCGCTTTGGAGTTGGTACCCTGGCAGCCCTAAGGTCCACCAACCCGTTGGGCTAGACCAACCAATTCGTCCATTTTTTTCTCCAGATCTTCGAACCAGATGGGCACCCATCGCGCGCCCAGCAGGCCGCACGTGGGCAATTTTGATCGACCAATTGTGGTCCGGTGCAAACTTGACTGAGGCGATATAAACCATCGGCCAGGATTAAAGGACCTGGACCCTCGAATAAATGGGGTATTCAAGAACCCCACCCCTCCGAAATAAGCAAACACACCGCGGAAAATAAGACAGGGACCCTTGTTGGGTTGTTTGGCTTTAGAAGTGCGGGCTCCATATTGACAGTCTTAGTGCCGTCAGGACTAGAGGGTGAGATCAAGGAACAGGGAAGGCGGTTCCGCTAGACGCTGCGTTTTGGTTGCCCCCAAAATGGGTTTTTCTTATTTGGTTTCATATAAACTCACAAACAAGGGGTTTCAAAAAGACAAGCCCATGTTTAGCCGCAGCGTAGGACACTTGTTGTGAGGGGTTTCCTCTGATTGGGACAGCAGAATCAAAGCCCGAAGTTCGGATCTTGTCGCATGGCTGCACGAGCCGCAAAGGCTTCCCTCAGAAAACTTGGTGGCTCCCAGCCATCCAATTGGTTCCTTAGGTGTTTTTCAGCTTTTTAGCTGGTTTAGTGGTAGTTTCCATTGAACCCACGAAAAGTTAAACTTTTAGTGCGGGATCTGAGGGCAGAAAACACCCACCCCCTTGTGAACAGCCCAGGTGATTGGAACGTCAAGCTGCGAGACACCTCTACGGAGTCGTAAGCGGCATTGCACCCGCGCAATCCTCTCAGTTTCCAAAGATCGCACAAGGCTGAAAAGAAGGCGTCGAGCCCTTTTGCTTGCGTGCAGATTGCAGGGGTCCCCGTCTTCCTCTTGCTTGATGGCTTCAAGCATCACGTTTTTTGGCCATCTATGGTGAGTTCCCTTGGTCGGGGTCATGAGGGGAATATGGGGAACGTCGTGCCGATGGCTGCGGGCAATGAGTTGGTCCAGAGACCCGGCTGGGGCCGGGGTCCTCGCTGGGCCGCTGGGCCAGAAAAGAGGACCCCGACACCGGCCAGAATTTACAAGAGTCTTGCTCAACTTCTGGTCCACCCTCGTCTCATGCGAAACAGGGAAAGAGTTGATCGCACATGTGGGCGAGTCTGTTTTTGAGGCTACTCTTTTTGGGGTCTTTGGTGGTCTTTAAGGGAAACCAACTCGGAAAACCACATGTTTCTGGGGCGCCCTACAACAAGAGACACCCGTGTGGGTGTCTTTCGCCTGCACGTCGCCTAGGATGAACGATGCCACCATGCAGTTGGAAGAGGCCCGACGTCACCTCACTTGCCCCAGGTGCCAAGCCTTTCAAAATCTTGGTGCTGTTCAAGTGATCAAGTCTTCTCCGGGGTTCCACAACCATGCAGTCTGAAAGGGACCACAGGTGTCCTTTTTGGTTGTTTTGCTCGAAACATATCGACGGATTCCTGGTTTACCTGGTGATTTATTCTCGTCTACCAGGGAAACCCATCTATTTTCCGTATATCCGGACACCTATGAGGAGGGGACTTTCCTTCAAAGGGCCTCATTCTTGGGGACAAGATGATGTCTCAAGCCAGGATAAAAATATATTTCCCGATGGCGCTTTGCATGGATGGCTTGTTTTTGGTGCTGGGGACATGTCGGCTCGCTTGAGGTCGGCTCGCTGCATTTCCTGCTCCCCCCCAAAAAAATAGAAACAATATATATAAAAAAAATAAAAGATAAAACAACATGTAGAGTCATGTTTTTGAAAGTGGGGGGGGGGGGCAACCCACACCTTGACTCCCAGAGTAGCTCTCCACTTTGAGTTAGACTAGGCCTCATAGGGTCCCCCCTACATTTTTTGGCATATTCTGAATACGCCCACCAAAAAAACAACCCTATGTTCAATCAATTATCACGCCCCGAAAAGTGGTTAACCAATGGAAAAAGGAAATCCTAAGTGCTAACTCAAATCATGTCAACAATCCCTGTAAATATGGATGGCAAAATGCAGATGGGAAAGGCCTAGGTATAAAATGTAATGTGTTGTAAATATAGCATAACAAAGAAATTCAAACGCTCATCTTAATAATAACTGGCAACGCTTTCATCATCGCTATTTTTTTCACCCTCGTCGGAGAAGTCTTCCGTGCTTAATATATGATAAAATCGGATATGCTACTCTGCCTCTGTTCTGAATGGCATCATTTCTATTGCTCTCATGGCATAGTAACAGCCAATTCTCAAATGTTCTCTTTTGTCATCAATACTATCAATGAACCAGAGTTGTTTAAATGTATTTTCAACATCATATATGTAGGAATAAACATATAGAATGTTTTCAATTCTACATATATTTCATAATCGGATTTGGTATTATCTAATTCTTCAGTGAAAAGTCATTGCCCACAATGGGTTTCTTTTTATTCTTTCCCAAGTTGGAAAATTGGTTTTGACAATATCATTGTATCTGTAAGGACATGCATCATACCAGTTATATAACGTAATATTCAATCTGATTTCCAATGGTAAATTATTAATGTCGCACATACTTTACTTGATCTATTAAGGTAATAGTTTTTTAAATACTTTTCAGGGACACGTGTTTAATTGAACGTATTATAATTATAACATATAAGATCTTACATGTTGTAAGTGTAGTAAAATTATTGTATTAAAGGCTTTAACCTATGTATTTCCATAGGCTGTATTCGTTTCTTCTGTTCCTTCCTTAACTCTTTTGTTGCTTTGACTGCGTCTCTGCATTCCTTACATGTTTTGTATAATATCTCTTCCATTTTAAGTCTATCATACATGTTGTGAACATATTTTCTTGGCTTTGCTTCATCGCATTTACCGCAATGATAACCCATTGTGTATCCTGTTTCTTCGTCGTCATTTGTAGAACTCATAATATGTGTTATGCTAATATTTCTTTAAATGCCTTTCAATGAACGATATTTCATAGAATGATACGATCATGAATAAACTGCTGTGTCTTCATCAAAATCAATTTTGTAGTAATCCATTGTTGATTGCTTCGGTTCTTTATTTTTTCTTTGGTTTAATTTCTTCAGATATATACCTCTGTGTTCTTATATTCCTGACTATGTCTATCTACTTCTTTCGGTTGATAGTTGTTATTAGTATATGTTGGTTCTTTGTCATGCTTTCTAAAATTGAATATATGTGTTTGTTCTGTTCCATTATCTCATCAATTTCAAAATCAGTTTATCTACACTTTCCATATATAATATATTACAAAATACAATTTTTAAAACTAAATGTTTAAATTATGATAAATCTACTCTTTATATACTATGTTTTCATCAGTTCTCTTATAGTTTCCTGTGTGTCATTATCACCATTATCAGAAGTCATAACCCCATGACCACAAACCGTATAGCAATATTATGTTCATCAGTTTCAAGGTTGATGCCGTCGATAGTCTTATCAATATTCGCTTAAAGAAATAAATTAAACAAAATCAGTTTTACTTTCCTTAAGACCGATAGGCACAGAACATTTACATTTTCCCTTCTTCTGTACGTCTAATTCGTTTTTCATGTCTAACATCTTTTTACACATCGGACAAGCACGCTCAATAGCTGCTGTTTGATTAGTCACTTCTTCACTATTTTCATCTGCTGAAGAAACACTTAACCCTGTCTTGTTCTTTTGATATATTGTATCCCTAACTTAATTAATTTCAATGAATAAAAGCAACTTTGTTTTTACATTTATTAACAGTTATTATTACTTGTTCGACTTTCTCTACTTCATCTATTATATCAATATAATCTGAATGACGTCTATTCATATCAAACAATAATACGATACATTATGATAATTAATCTTATTTAGAATGTTCGGGGGGCTCTTCGCACTGGCAACGCACAAGCGGGGTTCAAACTAATTCAAACTAATTAGCTTCAATGCTTACTGCCTGAAGCAATGGAAAGCCTGTTGCATTTTTGTGATATTCACCGCCAGCATATCATAAAAACGATGTTCCATTTGATACTAGTTTTAAGTTACTTTCTAAATATCTTCAATACTGCATTATGTCGGATGTTCCAATAATAAAACCAATAAACATAACCGATTACGAATTCAAGCAATCTAAATACGAGCACGTGCCAAAATTACCCTTTAGAAGTATTATTTTATAGTTGCTTCTTCAACCGGTGGTAAGACTGTCCTTGTTCAAATTTTGATTTCAAATGTTTATAGAAAATCATTCTCAAGAATATTTATATTTTCACCCAGTGTTCATAACGACCCTACATTTACAGAAGTTAAAAAGTATACCCGAGATGAAATACACGTGGATGATGAAAAAGAACAAATATATTTTGACAATTACAACCCAACAGATTTAGAAAATGTAATTGCAAGACAAAATAATATAAATTATACGAAACCTAATAAGATAAAGAACCTGCAGTATTAATCGTGATTGACGATCATGCCGATGATCCCAAATTCGTGTATTCAAAATTATTGCACGGCCTCTGTACTCGTGGCCGTCACAATGCAATTAGCGTTATTTGTTCTACTCAAAAATGCAATGGTTTAGCGTCTATAATTCGTTTAAATGCCAGTTCATTATATATTTTTAGGTTGAACATGCCAGTGAGTTAATGAGTTGTATTCAAGACAATTCCGCTATAGTTGATAAGCAGCAGTTATTAGATAATTATGTATCATCAAGCAGTGAATGATGCACCTTATAGTTTCTTCTATGTGAATATGAATGCTAAAGATATTAACAAAATGTTTCATATCAGATTTGAACAGGCATTCCAAATTACGAATGATGAATAAATATATTGTAATTTAATATACTAATATGGTATTGAAACTTTGCAAATGCAGTGGTTTTTATCACAAAGGAAAATATAAATTTCATTGCAATTCTTGGATACATAAACTTTATAAGTTCTTGAGACGACGACCAACAGACAATGAATGATTAAAAAAGTCAAAATCAAAATTGTAATGAAGGATTTATTGAAGATTTTGAAACAATTAGCACTGCTTCAACAACTATGCCTAAAGACATAGTTTTAGATGATGATACAAATTAGCAATATTAATAGTGTTTTATTCATATTATTCATTCCAAATAATGAATAACTACATAAGTTCAAATCAGGTAATTTATAACATATCTTATATGTTTTTTTTTTTTTTACATTTATTAACTTTCTCTAATTTGTTAATTATTGCTTTCAATGAATTGATTTGTATAATATCAATTCTTGGACATGTCATTTATTGTATTTATATCAATATATTTTACTATTTTAATAGCCTCATCATCATCAATTTCTACTGGTTTTGATTTACTTGAACCCATTCTGTTGATTATTTAGATTCTATTTTTTCCAATATTATCTTTTTGTTCTTCTTTTTCTGCTTCTTCTTCATCTTCAGTTGGTGCTGGTATTTCATCTGGACTTTCTGGGGGAGCAGGAAGAATATTAGTGACTTCATTAGAACTACACGGCTACTACTGCTACCACTACTGCTACTTTGTGCATTTCCTGCCATTATCTCATTGACTAAATCTGCAATAGGTATAGTTGTTGCGATTGTGCTGTGCGATAAGTTTAGTATTATATCAGCTACTGTAGCGCCGGTGTGTAGCAGTAGTTCTATCATTTTTGTCAGTTTGAACTTTTTCTCTTCTTCGTCGCTGTCCTCCTCATCGGGTGGTTTCTTTGGCGGTGGTTCTGGCGGTTTGTTGTTGTCAAGCATTGTAGTAAAGGCTGACACCATTGCATCACGTTGGTTTTTCAGCGTTTGTGTTGCCTATGTTCTCGTTGGTTTATTTCTTTTGTATGTCTTGTGCCAAAAGTTTTGAAGCATTATTTTAAACATATTGTCTTTTTTTAACCTTAAACGCTTCAAATGTCACATTTAATGGTTGGTTTGCATCATTATATAACTTTTCTGGAGTCTCTCTGGTTTCTGCAGCAATAGTATCTGTGTTGGTTGCAATGTCAATAAATTATCTTGGTATGCCCTTTTTCATCATCTTCGGTGGCTGTCTTGTTGGTGGTGGGTTTGGTTTCGTTAGGTTATGTATTGAAAAACAGTCGTCAACATCATATTGATCATGTATTGTTTGCTTCTTTCTTTTCAGCATATGTTTAGTTAATATAATCATTATAAGTGTATTTAGATATTAATATTTGTGGATAGCCACTGGAACTACTAGCTCTCTGTGGTGGCTTACTTTGCGACTTGCTTCTTGCTTCTTCTACTTGTGCTTGTTTTGCTATGTATATGTAATAAATCAAGTTGCCGTACTATTTTCCTAAATGTGCTCTAATTGCATCCTTGTTGTCCTTCCCTTGGGTATTATCAAGCAACTGTATTATTTTAAAATAACCGTCAAGTTCTCTTTCTGACACCAAATGTTCCCAACTACGTTGCTCATTTCAGATACATTATTAGCAAATTCGTGCGGGGTTCTGTGTTTGACGCTTGTCAACATTTCTAATGCTGGTTTGATAACATCCCACGTTTCATCAGAATGCTGTTCTCTTAAACGGTCACATATTTTTGCATCTACTGGGCTCAAATTAGAAACTGTTCGTCCTTCCTCTTCTTCTGCTTCTGCTTCTTCTGCTTCTGCTCCTGTATGTGTTGATGATCTAGCCATATCTTGTATTTTTAGCATAAAAAATGCTTGATGCAAGGGTATTGATTAGTGCATCACCCTCCTTTGCTAATACATTAGCAAACGCTTGATTTATTTTTCGCTTCGCCTTGGCGTCCTTTCTTGCCATCTCATTTAATTCTGCTGTTAATGTTGCTTCCTGCATACTTTCTGTATCACGCTGAACCATTGGCTCTGTTTGTTGTTCCGGTGGTTGTGGTGCTTCTCTGCTTCCGTGCTTCTCCCATGAAGTGCGTATGTGTGCCCGTTTCGGTGTGATTCTTGTCTCATCATTAGTTCTCTCATTTGCCTGTCTAATATTCTCATCTGTTGGTCTTTCAATAATTCTCAATGGTCGCTTCCGTTAAAAATCCCTACCTTGAGGACTTGCTTTGAAACATGTAGCGTCTCTGTTTGGTAGTTTTCTTGTTAATTGTTCATTCTCACCTATTAGATTGGCGATTTCTTCATAAGTGGGTCGTCTTTTCAATCCAAACTTTGCATATGGATGTGTCAATTCTAAACTTTGGGTCGTCGCCATATTTATTATAATAATAGTTAGAATATTATTATTAAAATAACTTTTAAGCACATGTTAATTCTTCCAGCTCTTTGATCCGTTTTTCTACTTGCTCCTTTGCTGAATGTGGTAGATTTGGACGGAGTAGTTCCATTGTTAATCTATCTAACTCATTTTGATAATTTGCTCTGGCATGTCCTTCTTCAATCTTCTTTCTTAACGCCACCGATGCCTCCTGTGAGTTTCTTAGCTTTAGTTGTTCGTGTAGGTGTCTTAGATATTCATTATCTCTTCTATCAAATGGACTATACTTAATTTGTGAGGATTGTAAGAATACTTTTTTTTTTTTGTTCCGTATTTTTCTTGTGATGACGATACATTGTTTATATTATTGATTAGACTATTATTGTTTTGTTGTTCATATGCTTGATGGCGTTTTGATTTAAATGTCTGTTGAAATACACTGCCACATTCGCATTCAAATTGTTTTTTAAACCTTTGCCTCATCTCGTCGTTATTGTCTTGATAGTATTGTTTTTTGTCGCGTAATATTTGCTCTTTGTTTTTTTCATACAGTTTCTTTTTAACCTCACTCACATGTTCTTTATTATCATTGCACCATTCCTTGTTTGTTCGCCCAGCGACATATCCATTGAATGTTGCAAGTGTGCGTATCCACTCGCCTTCAATTTTCTTCCAACCTTCCACATTTTTACAATCGGGGCAGTCTTGTATTTTTCTATGTAGAAATGTTCCTTACCAAGTTTGTTCATTTAATTGTAAATAACATATTCCAAGTATGCATCCTTACCACTTCTTGACCTATGAGCGACCATTCTTTTGCTTAATGGTTGTGTAGTGCTTCCAATGTAAATACCATCAGTAATACTATGTCTGATGCAGTATATTTTAGCCTTCTGAAAGAATCTTTGTTACCAACTTCTGCCATTAACTACTATATTAATTTTGTCCTTATATGGTACCCTTTTTGGGCTGTTTTTTGTTGGAAAACCATTAACAGTATTGAACTTAGGTTGAGTTGTCCGCCTTCAAAACTTGTCTTGAGCCACTTTCCCTGAGCTCAAGCACACTTTCCGAAATATGCACAAACACCTCACGGAGATCTTCGTCAGTTGTTGGTGCTTTGTTGGTCCCTTTCTCAATTTAAAAAGATGAGCAAGCCGCAAAAATCTTCGTGTTCTGTCCAGTAAAATAAATGTGTCTGCCATCTTTTCAAATGAAATCCCAATAACGAACTTGTCTTCTCTGTAGCGTTTGTAGGAAATGCTAAAGGCATCTTGGTCAGGGTTCAAATAGTGTAATGTTCTTCGGAGGTAGTAGGCGGTCTCATTCAATTTGCGGATACTTCTTATTGTTCATCTGTAATTGCCAAGATCAATTTAAATCGGATTTTTGAAAGCCTTTACCTTGATATGCCGCGCGACCATCGCCATCAGGGTTAGGACCATCACACATATGCGAGTTAATCATAGGATTGTAAAAGTAGTTCCATCCTTTGTAAATGTAGTTGTCTTGTCTGCAATAGCTTGTATTTTGAGGGTCAGTGCCAGTTCTTGGTGTGCGATACAATGTAATGAAACAACCATTTAATTTAGCGGATTTAACCATATTCATAATATTCATATTGATGTCAGTTCCTGCCACGTTGAATGATTGGGTCATAGTGTGATACATTGGAGATACTAATTTCAATCTTTGACCCTCTAACAAATGCTTCACTATATTGTTATTAACAGTGTTGTCCAAGGTATTACATTATTTAATTCCCACTTGGTGCTGGTGTCTCCAGTTGTGAAAAAATAACCGTATTTATCTGTGTAGGTGTTGTTAATGAAAACCATTCAAGTGGTGTATAACGAATTATCGGGATATATGCAACTGAATGGTGCGTGTGTCTCCCCCCAGTCTCCCTTGTACTTGTACAAGTTGCCCATGTCAGTGTCGGGGGCCTGTGGCGCAATGGCAGCGTTTTCCTGTGCTTAGCACGGGAAGGTTGTGGGCTCGAATCCCTCCAGCGTCCCCTGTGCGCATTTCTGACCCTCAATCTTGGTGGTTTGGCATCTAACGACTGAAGAAGGATGATAAATTGCCTGACGGTCGTAAGTGACTTCGTGTTCCAGCAGTGTTTTGATAAATCATTTTTTTTGTGCTGTCTTCTCCTGATATATATAGTTTTTCTCCCGCGTTTGGGCTATAGACATTACTACCCGATGGAACATATTTTTTCCTACTTGTCTCCTACTCATAACCTGCCCAGCCTGCTTTCACTTTGGCAGCATTTTGCAATCGGGCAATTCAACGTAAGCAGGCAATAGCTTAACAAAGGAGACACTGGAACGGCAGAAGTGACGCACCCCTCCTACAGAACACCCATCTCTCAGCAATGTTTCTCAATATATACACGCATTGTACGTTTTGTTTTTTGTTTTTTGGGGTCTCCAGGGTTCGCCAGCGTTGGGAACGTCTTGGCAAACAAATGTCATTGGACGCCATGAGTTTGGCTTTCAGCGATCCTTGTTGGCCTGAGGCCTCCTGTGAAGGTCCAGTTTCTCTCGAAAATTGCTTGAGAGTGTGGTGTTTTTTGGCGGACCTCCAACCAATTTTGGGGGTAAACAAATGAGACTGTGTGTGTTTTTGGTGCGCACCTCCAACCATTTTTTGGGGTAAACGAATGAGACTGTGTCTTTTTTGGGGGTTTCCAACTTTAAAACCAAAAGGACACCAAGACTTGTCCGTTTTAGTGTGTGCTTAGTTAGAAATAGATGGCACTGGTTATCGATTCTTCCAGAAGGTCACCCACGGCACGCACCATGTTGTTGGGCCTAGAAGAACCCACTTCAAAGCAATGCCCTCGGCAAGCGGAAATTCCGCTCAGGGCATGGACACGCTCATCGAGATTCGGCGGCTCAGCAGGGAGGGAAAGGAGGCCCGATGTGACTTCCGCCTCGCGGAAGGTTTTGTGTTGCTCCCTGAGTTTCTAGGTCCCCCAGTAGTGCCCTTTTACCCTTTTTTTGGGAGGGTTCCCCTACTAAAGTAGACCGCAGAAAAAAGTTGGCACCCTTATTCGAACCTCCAAAACTGGAGGACCTAGGTTTGATCTTCCAGGACCCTAGCAGGCCTTTGGCCCCCTGGAAAAAGCAGGCCTTTGGCCAATTGTCCATGTGAAGCCAAGAGCAAAGTCAGGAAGGGCCCTGTTTTTGCGGGTCCTTGGAAGACCAAGAAAGCTTTTTGGGGTTGGACGATCTTATTGGGAAACAACATGTTCCGGACTTTTTTTGAATCATCCAAGCCTGGCTTTTTCCCAGCTTTGGATGGGTGCATGGCAAAGAGAAGCCATCCAGCAATCTAAAACTTCGTTTCGATGCACTCGAAACGCCACCAAAACCCAGGGGAAACAAGCGAGGTCCCCCAGCGATCGGTGCCAACTTCTCTCCCGTTTCTTTTTTGCGGGGTTGGGTTCCCCTACTAAAATAGACTGCAGAAAAAGAGTTGGTACCCTTATTCTAACCTCCAAAACTGGAGGACCTAGCAAGAAATTCGGTGCGTAAGCCAACCTGAAAGGGGCAACTCCAAAAAGAAACAAAACAAAATGGCGATGAAAACTACTAAACATGGTGGTTGTTGGGACACATTTTGCATGTTTGCTTATTGTGGTTTAGTGGGAAATCCAACCGCTTAGCTGCTAAAATTTATTTTGTTGCTCCCGACAGACTCCCCGCCATGAAACCAGGAATCGGACCGCAGGCGAAATCGTCCTTTCCATTTACCGAGCCGGGCACCCATTTTTGGGCTACCAACTATTTTTCACCACGCATTTCAGTCCCACCAATTTGCTTCCTTGGGGGAAAAAACTGAAAATTCCCTTCGGCCCCAAGACGACCATGATTAACTCTTCCCATGAAAGTCAAATCTCCTCCTCGATGTGGCTTTCCCTACTGTTTTTGTTAGGCTTGCCATGTCAAACATATCTTCTTCTTTTCTTAAATGTGGTTTCCCTATTCGGTTTTAGGTTTTCTAGGATTCCTCGAATTGTCCCAGGTTTTTTTAAAGGGCGCCTTGGGCTTCCTTGGAGGTGGAGCTTTCACGGCCAGCGCCCTCGAGTGTGGCGGAGGATGAGCAGACCACCGAAGGCGGAATTCGCGGGTGCCCTCCCTCCCACAGGGCTCCTTAAAAGAAATTCAGTTTGAGTCATGTGGCTTTTTCAACACCAAAATCAAGGGAAACCACCATTTAAAATGGCAATGTTCAGGTGTAGAATGCATCCGGATCCCTGTCCCACTAACGCTGTGGGAGGGTACCTGGAAGATAATTGTCCTCTGGGACCCTCTGGCAGGTGCCATGTTAGTCGGAGTGAGGGTACGGTCTTCGGATTTGAGGGGTCCCTTTTTCTGGAGCCGAGTCTCGGTACCCCGTGATGTTTTGGTTGGTTTTGTAGGGAAAAACGAAAGGAGCACCATTTCGTGTTTTGGGGTACCCTAGAAAAAGCACAGACTCGGGACTCGTATGATGCTGGTATATGCAAACCAAAGCAAAGCCAGTGGGTCCATTTACCCGTATGGGTAACCAAGGGCTTGCCATGCCAGCTTTTGAACACCAAATAGAAGATGGCTGGTTGCTTTCTATATAGTGGTAACTGGGATCCACTGGCTAAGACACATGTGCAGGATAGACAGTTGGTCAACTTTCCAGCGAGGTCTGCTTGTTCTGTTTCGAAGATCGGTCGATGGGTTTCCTGCCTGAGCCCATGCTGTGCCTCCCAAAGCCACCCACCGTGCGCCTCGGGGGCAGAAGACGGAGACTGCTTCAGGCGCCGACCTTTATGCCCGCAGCAGGGCGGATCCCAAGGCAGGGCCAGTGGGCCAGTCCAGTCGCGCGTGTGGCAGGTGTTCTGTCGTATGAGAGGGGGATTTTTTTCCCCCTTCAAGGGGCAACCCGTCGCTTTTTTGAATGAAGGGTTTGTGACCCCGGGGTTCGGCACCAAAAAGCGGCGAAGTGCGACTTGACCTGGCAACAAATTCCGTCGCCTCGCGGCCACCTCACTTCTTCTGAGTCACTGGCGGGAAACCGCTCGAGGCCCACTGCAAGCAGTACATGCAAATGGGCCATCGGACCATCAGCACTCTGTGGAGCATCAGCCGGGAGGCGTGCGCGCTCGAGCCCGTCAGAGAGGATGGGTTCCATTGTTTTTTTCTTTCACCCCATCAAAAGGATGTAAGAGACTTCCAAAAGCGGGCTCCTATTTGGAGACGAAGCCAAAGAGGTCCAAGATGAGCATTTTCTCTTTTGGGAGTCTTGACTGGGGTCATTTTGACCAAAGTCGGAAGATGGAATTGGTGGTTTCCCTTTCACCTACCACTTTGACGCCGTCAGCACCTTCACAGGCGCCAATGGTGGTCACCAGCAAGCTGAACGTTCTGCAGCAGGCGGGCTTTTTTTTTTTCCTTTTCCGGCGTTCCTCAGCTTGAGCTGGGGTTCGAAGCGCCGTTGAAACATGGGGGCTGATAGAACCACCATGATTTGAACGAAGGATTTTGCCGCCCAAATTGGGTGTCAAGGCCATTCTTTTAAGGGGGGTTGAACCCCAGAGTTGTGCTTTTAGGCATTTGCCCGACCCTTTCCCGCCCTCCACAGCAGTAAGGCTCTTGGAGGTCCACGACAAAATTTCGACAGGCAAGACCACGACGTGACCGGCAAAAGGAAGTTTGGTTCAAAAGAGAAGGCCGTTTCCCAAGCTTCTTTTGAACCAAACTTCCCTTCCTTTCCTTTTGAACCAAACTTAGCTTTCGAACCAAACTCTTCCTTTTTTCCTTTCGCTCTTTTTTCCCTTTCACTTCCTTTCGGAGGGCTTCCGGTGTGGGGTTTCCCAGAAGTGGGATGGCTTCTCTCAACTGGGGGCTCTCAAGAAGCGGCGGTTTCTTGGCTCCCAGCCATCCAATTGGTTTTTTGGGTAGTTCCTTAGGTTTTTTAGGTTCTTGGTGGTTCCTTGGTTTTTTTTGTCCAGCTTTTTGGCTGGTTTAGTGGCAGTTTCGCTTGAACCCACTGAAAGTTAGCCACTTTTAGCGGGGGATCTGAGGGCCCAGGTTTCCTTTCGGTTTATCTTGCGCCAATGGCCGTGTCTGCGGATGGAAGCCCGATGGAAACAGGTTTAGAAACGAATCAACAGCGGCGTTTTTTTTTTTTCATGAGCTTTAGGCAGATTTGGTCAATCGGGGGTATGTGTCGACACTGGTTAACAAAGTGACCAATTTCAGGGTGTCCTTCCAAAAGTGGTGATCGATTCAATGGAAACCACCAGTAACCTGGTCAAATTTTGACTTCGGGACATCCCTTGACCCTAGATGTGCTTTGTTTTTGGCATATCTCGATCCAGGGGGGTGTCTCTTTTTTTTTTTTTTTCTCGGGGGCGAAACCCTTTTGGTTGTAGAGTGCAAAGCACAAGACCCTTGACACCGTGTTTGTTGTTTCCTAAAAATTGACCCAATTGAACATAAGCGCAAGTCACAGGGTCATGTTCGCCTCCCGGCGGCTGCATAGCGCCCCCTTTTGGTGTTTCTTGTGCTAAAGACGAGAGCAAAGACTCCACCCCTTGGTGGTTGGGAGGGCGGTTTGGATTTGGATTTCAACCCCTGGTTCTTGTAGAGGGCTTGTTGGCACCAAACCACCAGGCCACGAGGCTCCAAACCACCAAGATGGATTTCAACCCCACCAAACCACCAGGCCACGAGGCTCCACAAACCACCGAGAATATCGAGAGAGAGTCGGGCGGGGCGGGCGGGCTGGGTTCGATGGCAGTTGCTGCACAACTGCCTGAACTCCTGCCTGGATCGCCTGGTTGGCCCGCGCTGCCTGGAGCTCAAAGCGCCGCAGAAGGGCCAGGCATCGCTGGGATCCGGGGTGAGGTTGGTTGGGGACTGGGGACTCGCTCGCTTGAGCTTGGCTGGTTGGCGATTAAGGGTGAAGCCTTGAGTGGTTGTTCCTCAACGAAAGAAACGGAGAGGAACCAAGAGCCCAAGTTGGTTCCCTCAAAAAACACACACACACACACACACACCCATTTGCGACCAACGCCTGGGCGTTGTAAGCCCTAACCCAGGGTTTTGAATCGTAGGCCCCATTGGCTGCAATCCCAAGACGGGGTTCCGAAAGGGAAACCACATTTACTTGGGTTTGCAGTTTCAATGGAAAACCAAAGGGACACCGCTTGGAGTTTCTGGTGTCGCCCAAAAACAGAAACTGCATTTGCTTGGGTTGCAAAGGTCAACCAAAGAAAACATTGGAATTTCTGGTGTCGCCCAAAAACAGAAACCGCATTTGCTTGGGTTGCAAAGGCTAAGCACAGACGGACGCCGATTGGAATTTGTGTGTCGCCCAAAAGCAGAAACCGCATTTACTTGGGTTGCAAAAGTTAACCACAGACGGACACCGATGGGAATTTCTGGGTCGCCCAAAAGCAGAAACCGCATTTGCTTGGGTTGCAAAAGTTAACCACAGACGAACACCGATGGGAATTTCTGGGTCGCCCAAAAGCAGAAACCGCATTTGCTTGGGTTGCAAAGGTTAACCACAGACGGACACCGATGGGAATTTCTGGGTCGCCCAAAAGCAGAAACCGCATTTGCTTGGGTTGCAAAAGTTAACCACAGACGGACACCGATGGGAATTTCTGGGTCGCCCAAAAGCAGAAACCGCATTTGCTTGGGTTGCAAAAGTTAACCACAGACGGACACCGATGGGAATTTCTGGGTCGCCCAAACCGCATTTGCTTGGGTTGCAAAGCAAAAGTTAACCACAGACGGACACCGATGGGAATTTCTGGGTCGCCCAAAAGCAGAAACCGCATTTGCTTGGGTTGCAAAGGTTAACCACAGACGGACACCGATGGGAATTTCTGGGTCGCCCAAAAGCAGAAACCGCATTTGCTTGGGTTGCAAAGGTTAACCACAGACGGACACCGATGGGAATTTCTGGGTCGCCCAAAAGCAGAAACCGCATTTGCTTGGGTTGCAAAGGTTAACCACAGACGGACACCGATGGGAATTTCTGGGTCGCCTCAACACCAGACACGCCCCGAGTGTGTTTTCACGGTTCCCAACGCTGTGCGAGCTCAAGCGACCTCAAGCGGACGCATCACACGGGCCAGGCCAATGACTTCGAAGAGTACAGCTTTAAGCCAAAGGAGCAAATGCCTTTGGCGCAAAAAGCCGGAGTTCCAAAATTCTAGGGGTAACGTCCATGTAGCCCGGGGTGGGGGGATGGTTTTGGATAACCAATCTAGGGGTACCTTCCAATTCCATTCTTTCCAGGGATCCGAATCTTTCTAGAAAGCCACCTTCAA
Organism: Effrenium voratum; assembly: GCA_963377175.1. NCBI lineage: Eukaryota > Dinophyceae > Suessiales > Symbiodiniaceae > Effrenium > Effrenium voratum. The sequence goes on along the minus strand of CAUJNA010003534.1, from coordinate 282,002 downwards.
ATCCCGGGGGAAATGGCGATGGGTTTTTGAAAAGAACGAGGGCTGAAAAGAAATGGACGAGGGGAATCCACCCCTCGAAAAACGGGTTGCCCTAAGTGGAAAAACATGGACCAACTCGTGTCGGCTGGGCCTGCTCCGCAAGCCCCCCATGAAACCATGGATATGGGTCAAGATGAGTCACCACCAGACCGCAGGTTAAATCGTCCTTGGTCCTATTTGTTTTGGTTCCATTTTGGGGTTACCCTATTTTTGGCCCGCCGCCAAATGAGAGCCTTACGCCGTGGCCGACCAGGGTCGCTTGGGTTTGAGCGTTCGCTCTTGGCCCAGCTGGGGCTTTGGCTTTGGAGCGCTGGACTTGAGCCACAAAGAATCGACGGATCGGCGCAGTCACAATCAAAGCCCGGGAAATTGGAGGGTAGGAACCCCCGGTAGTGCCCTTTCTCTCCCGATTCTTTTTTGGTTGGGAGGGCTCCCCTACTAAAATAGACTACAGACGAAAAGTGGGTAGCCTTATTCTGACCTCCAAAACTGGAGGACCTAGGTAGTAAGGAACCCCAGCTGCTGGGTGCTTTCGCCGGTTCAATTCTTTGCGGACCAATTTTATGCAGGGTTTTGGTTATCCCTTTGAACAAGTGCCGGCTTCGATTCTCGAGGGCAACAAATGGCGTTGGTTTGATTGGGAACCAGAAGGAAAAAACGCATTTGGCAGGGCGCCCATTTTTGGGCACACGTCCATTTGTTCAAGAAAGTTGTATTTTCCCCTGTTGGTTTTCCAGGGAATATATCACTACTTTAAATATTGTTCCCCGAAAGCTTAAGCAGGGCTCCTAAAAAAACATAAAAAACCTGTTGCAACCATTTGAAACATGTGGCTTTTTCAACACCAAAATAAAGGGAGCCCAGCATCTACAGGTGTATAATGCAAGGATCTCTGTTAAGCAATTTCCCCTGTTGGTTTTCCAGGGAATATATCACTACTGGAAATATTGTTCCCCAAAAGCTTAAGCAGGGCTCCTAAAAAAATAAAAATAATAATGTTGCAACCATTTGAAACATGTGGCTTTTTCAACACCAAAATAAAGGGAGCCCAGCATCTACAGGTGTACAATGTAAGGATCCCTGTTAAGCAATTTCCCCTGTTGTTTTCCAGGGAATATATCACTACTGGACATTTCCCCCCCCCCCCCCCCCGGGGGCTTCAGCAATTGAAGGCGCCATACGCTCCCAGGAGCTTTTGCAAATGATCGCAGAGATGTACATCTTCGTGGCGCGGGCAGACAGGGAGAAGGCGGATGACGTTGTGCATTGGTCTGGTTCTCCAAACAGTCCCGTAAAATTCCCTTGGTGGTTCCCAGCCGTCCTGTCAGGTTTTCAGGATTTTTTAGTTGGTTTAGTGGTAGTTTAAATTAAACTCACTAAAAGTTAGTGACCCTCTGGTTTTTCTAATTGTTCAGCAGTTGGTTTAGTGGTAGTTTCCAGGAATCGCACTAAATGTCAGCCACTTTCCGGATCAGAAATCAAAAACGGAGCCCAGTTTTGATTTTGAAAGCGTCATCCAAGGCCACGTTGAGAACCACCTTGGATGAATCTGCGAACTTTGAAGGCGATGTCCCCTGATGCCTTGGCCCAAGGTGGAAGTTTCGCCGTGAATGAATCGCTTTGCTCGCATTTGGATCAAGGCGAAGACAACGGCATGTCTGGAGAACGAGGTTTGGCCAAATATCGGTTTGTGGTGAACGGTACAGAATGAGGTTTGGTCCAATATTTAAGAAATGTCTGTGGACGTGGGCACAACCATTGAATTCAGCGGAAAGCCACCTGGACGAGCGCAACGCTCTTTCCCATGCCCTCGCCTCCCTACGTGTGTGGTCCCAAAAGGGGGTAGGTTTTTTTCGTTTCCTGCTGGAAAAAACCGCAAGGCTACCAAGCCACAAAAGCCGAGCGTACCAGCCTAGCGCCCAATTGGAACTCGCGAGAGCCAACGAGTTCTGCTCGCTTCCCACAGAAAAAAAAGCAAGCCACGCACGGACAAAAGCGATTCATGTCGCTCTATTCAGCTTTTTTTTCCTAGAAAGGAAGTACCCACACGGACAGACAGAGGCAACAACCATTTCTTAAGCCGCTCGGTGTTTCCTAGATACAAAGAAGAAGTTGCACACAAACACACAAACACAACTTTAAGTCGCTCTGTTTTTCCTGTGCAAAGACTTCACACACACACACACACGAACGCAAATTTCATGTTGGTTTCCCTTTGAGTTTCGCTGAACGTCCCTCTTGGATCCTTCGATGCTTGGGCGCCTGACTGGGCGCGGGGCGAGCCAGCGCCGAGCGGCGAGCGCGCTGAGCCTTGCAGTGCAGCAGGTCAGAGCAGAGGCTGGCAGATCTTGCAGATACGGCAGGGGGGGTTGCTGTGAACCCACTTTACCCACTTTCTGTGATTCCATCCACTAAACCTAGGGAGAAGCACCCCCATGAAAGTAAACTGGTTGGTAGAACAGATTGGTTGCTTTGGAGTTCCATATGAGCCACAATCAAAACCCGGGTAGATGAAGGTTCGTAGGGGCAGTCCCAGCCAGAAATAGCTGCGGATATCCGCCTTCATGGTTCTGGGTAGCCCATTTTAGTACTGGGTTTTGATTGTGACTCATATAGATTTCAACCAACCAGTTTAGTTTCATGGGGGTGCTTCTCCCTGGGTTTAGGGCTAAGTGGGGGAAAGGTGTTAGGTTGAGCCATTTTCTGTGGTCAGTTGTCGGCTTGCTGCTTGCACCTGGCAAAGGGATCCCCTGAAGTGGCGATTTACCTTTTGGTTTCCCAAAAAAACTAAGGTAGACAATAAGGCCCTCAACCAACACCCACCGTTCACGGAGCCTTCTGTAGGTTGGCCTGGGCTTTATGTTTGTTTGTTGCGTTTGTCTCAGATCAGCAGCCCAGAGTTGTGCAAAGGCGTGTTTTCAAGGGGGAAAACGGGGAGTTCGAGCACTTGAAGGAGCCGCACGAGGGAAGCTGTGGCATGGTAAACGCGTGCCGTGTCCTTTCGAATTCCAGCAACACGTCTTCACCCCGAAAGGGGCACTCAAAAACAGACACATCCAAATCTGTCAAACATGATCTATCACTTGAGGAACTCCTTTGGTGGATGATTTCAAAGGTAAAAAGGGAAGCTGAAAGGGGATCCACCGGTGAAGCGTGTGGTCTCCTTTTGAATTGCTTCAACACCCAAGATTTGACACGGGTACCAATTCATTTGGTTGAAGGGAAGCCTACGACAACCTGCCGAAGTCAGGAGAAGGGGGGGAGGCTTCCATTTGATTAAGACTATTTTTGTTATTTCCCCTGTTGGTTTATCTCGGACCGATTCGGTCGGCTCTGACGCACGGCTGCGCAGTTGGTTTAAAAGAGAATCTATCACTACTGGAAGTGTTTTATTTGTTTATTTATTTATTTTTTGTCCAGGGGAGTTAAGCAAATGGAGGCAGGGGCTCCAACCCATGAGCCGCACCGGGACCAGGTGCTAGCGGCCTCGGTTCCAGATGCCGCCGCAGCCGGGTGCAGCGAGGGCGCTGCTGCTGACTGGGGCCAGGCGAGCGGGTCTTGGGCCGCGTCCCAACACGGGCCGTTGGAATAGGTGGTTCATTATTCTGACTTTCTGGGGGTCATCAAAGTCAACTCGGCTGATTTCCTTTTAACCTACCACTTGGGGGGTGACTTTGATAATTGTAAAATAATGGGCCAGTAATAGGTGGTTCTACTACATGCTTGCATTGGGAGTATAGGAAGAAGCCGATGTAAGCCATCTTGGTAGAAGGCCATTAGGACTATAGCCGTTAGAATTGTAACCCATGAAGGTTGAGATGATCTGGATTGCAACCATCAAGATGGCAACCATTAGGAACTATAGCCGTTAGGATCCCATACCACTCCCATTTTCCAAAACTATATGCCTTCCTTATGACCAGGCGTATACCACTCCCAGCACCCCCGAATACTAGCTACCTGGAAGTGTCCTTGATTAGGACTATAGCCATTAGGATTGTAACCCATGAAGATTAAGATAGTATATCTAGATTAAGCAAAAACCATCAAGATGGCAACCATTAGCTAAGGGTTCCCCTACTAAAATAGACTACCAAAAAAAGAGGAAACCATTCGGCGCCCTTATTCTAACCTCTCTACCGGAGGACCTAGTTAGGAAATATAGCCGATCGTTTTTTAGCTTCAGATGGGTAGCACCAAGCACTTTGGCTGAGACCTGCGCTCAGGTGGAGGGCCAAGCGGCCATGGTGAGCACCTGGCCGGAGTATCCCTTGCATCTGGAGGCCAGAGTCACGTCGACGGCGTTTTCGTGTTTTTTCCTGTCCGAAAAGAGTTTGGTCGGTAGAAAGTGGGGGGGGGGGGGGGGTCGTTTTTCAGTTGGTACCCCCCATTTTTGGGGGTGGAAGCAGAAGGTGCCCACCATTTTGTTGGGGTCTCCTAGAACACACACTTGGGTGTGTTCGATGGCGCTCCTACGTGGCAATGGATGTGGAAACCTTTGGACCGTCAAAAGGTGAAGAGTTCCCTCGAACATGGGCGGCTCCCCCCTCCCCCCAGACACCCGTCCCTCATGGCGACGGAAACTATTCTTCCAAAGGTGTTTGTGCACTTCCCATGTCGTTGGTGCAGTGGCTCTTGCGCCGTCTTAGGTCATTAAGGGCTTAGTTGGCTTAACAAGGCCTCATTTAGGCTCCCTCCCACTTCCCTCTCCCAATTTCACTCCCAATTTCCCCCCCAATTCCCTCTCCCAATTCTCTTTCCCCAGGTTCTGTAAGGCCTTACTTGGGGCTCTTCAGCCCCCCCCCTCCCCCGCCCACCCCTGCCCCCGTGAACTCCATCCCCGCGGCCGGCCCCGCGCGGAGACCGCGAGGAGCGCTGCGAGCTGGCGGAGACCTTTGCCATCTCCGCCCGCGGCAAGGCTTTGGGAGCCCTGCGCCTCCGACAGCAGAGACCGGGGGGGGATGCTCGGAAGTCCCGCGCCAGTTGCAGGCAGTAGGCAGCGGGGTCATGTTTTTTTCCTTCCTTTTTTTAAACATTTGGGTGATCAAAGTCTGGTGTCCCTGCAACCTGCCACTTCCAGGATGACTTTGGTACAGGCAGAGGGCCGGGCGCCTTCGGCCCGGACTTGTGGCCCGAAGGACGTCGTCGCTGTGTTCTTTCTGCCTTCGCAAGCCCCGGAGAGTGGCTCCGTCCCCACCTTCCATTGGTTTAAGAAGAGTTGTTGGCTTTTCTCCCCTGTTGATTTTAACAGGACTCGATCACTATTGGAAAAATGTGTTTTTTTCTCCAGGGGAGTTAAGCAAATGGCAGCCACGGGTACATTTTCTGGCTGTTTGGTGAAAAACAAGGTGTTCCTTCGAGATGGCACTGTTTTCTTCTTTTTGCGAAACGACACTTTTGCAAGTTGAGCATTGCATACATGTGTTTTTTTTCCGGCAAGCGGCGCTTCTTTCGCGAAACGGCAGAACAATATGCCGTTTCGCCAAACGGCAAAGGGCCGTGCCATTGGGATTGGGCACGGAGTCGCCGAAAGGCGCCCTGTTGCTAACAAACATCTCCTTGAATAGTTGCCTTGGGTTTTTCGCTCAAGCAGCGGGGGTCGAGAAAATGGGCGCTGCAACTGGCCAGCGTTTTTTGTTCTTTTCTTTTTTCTTTCTCTTAATCCGGAAAACCCAAAATGGTCCTGAGATGCAAAGCCGACATTGGCTTCCCTTTTGGGGCAATTCAATGATGGGTTGAAGTTGATGTCCGTGCTATTTCTCATTTTTCCAGTTTTGCACCGGAATTCACTTTGCACAGACTCTGCCCCTGGGTTTCGTTGCAAACAAAAGCAGCTCAGGTGATCTCCCCAACAGCATGCGGTGCTCTTTTGCTCGCACCACCCCGCAGCCCTCAGAAGCTCGTGGAACCCTCGTGGAACCTTACCTCAGGGCCGCCCCGGACCACCCCGCAGCCTATCTGGGCTGAGACCCCAAAGCTTTCAGCTGTTGGGGGAAAATGGGACTGGGTCAAAAGTAGGTACCCAAAATGGGCTGGCCCAAATGACGGATGCCCAAGACAACAAGTTTTATAGAAAGGTAAGCCTTTGGACTGTCAATGAACACTCAAGACAAAATCACGAAAACCAAAACACAGCCACCTCCCCTTAATTAAAAAAACAAGCACTAGGTGACAATATCGAGCCCACTTTTTGTAATATCTCCCCCCCCCCCCGCCCAGGTTTCGGCGCTTGGTGGCGCTGGAGCGCGAGGGCTCGATCTTCGGGGTGCGGAGCGACGGCACGGCGCGCTGCGCGCTGGTGGTTGGGGAGGGCGAGGCCTGCGGAGCTCCTTCGAGCGCCAGCTGGGTGATGCGTGCGGTGGGAAGTTGAACGGACAAAAACCAGGAGGGTGTGGCAATCAAAATGAAACAGGAGGGGCAAACCGCAGGTTTTGGCTTCCATGTTTCCACTTACCAGGGTTCCATCTTGGTACCGGTTTTTTGAGCCACAGCCAGGACTCAAACCACAAGACGTGCCCCTTCAGAGCGGAATAGATTTCACTTGACAGGAAGCAGCCCATGAGTCCCTAGATGGGTTTGGCTCAAACTTCAGGAAATTTGCAAACCGCAGTTTTTGGCTTCCATGTTTCCATTTACGGTTCCATTGTGGGGTACCTATTTTTGACCCACAGCCAACTGGGTTTGGATCTGTGGTTCAGAAATTTGAGCCCCTGGTTCGGAGGGTACCGAGGGCGCCCTGGGCGCCCTGGTGGCCGCGCATTGGCGCCGTGGATATGTGGTTTAGGAATTTGAACCCCTGGCTCTTTTTTAGAAGGTACAAGTAAATTCGTGAGCTCCTTTTGTGGGGGGACGACTTGTTAGTGTTTTTTTTGGGAAGACGTGTTCGTGAGATGTTTTCCAAGTTTGGGAGTGTCTTCAATCCACTCAGGAAGTTCGTGCCCTCTTTGTCGGTTTAGAGGGAGCCAAAAGGAAGAGTGGTTCCCTGGCTATGAATTTGAAGAAACAACCCCAATTGTGCTTGCTGGGCATGAATCCCCGCCCAAATGATGTCCAGCACAGGGTTCCTAATTGAAATCCATGTCCGTACGGTCCGTGCGGTTGTGTTTTTGGTTTGGAGGAAAGTTAACAGGAAGACTACCATTTTTGAGGTAAGCAACAGATTTTGACACATGCAAGAACGGGCTCTGCAAAGACCAGCATGGAGCCCAAAACTCCACAAACCAAGTCTAGAAAATCCTTCTTTTGGGAAATGGACCTCCCTTTTTGCCGGAGGCCACAGCAAAATGTTTCGAGAGAGGAGACAGACCCTTCCCTTCCTTTGTTTCTTGGTGAGGTAAGGGGAAGGAAAGCGATGAATGGCCTGGTCTTTCCTATCACTCAAGCCCGGCCAGTTTTGTCTTGTCTCTGTCTTCTCCTTCATCTCTTCTTTGAGTGGAAGGGATAGGGAAGGAGAAGAGAGGAAGAAAGAGAGAGAGAGAGAGAGACAGGGGAAGATCATCCTTTTCAGGTAACCAATGAATCAGAAAGGAATGGATGGTCTTTCCTCCCCATTTCCTATTCATATGTTTTGTTTTATTAAAGTAACAGGATCTAGAAAACGGTTTGGATGCGCTTTTTGTGGATTGCGCCTGTTCTTCCCCCCGTAGGTTCTTTTTTTGGTACTCTTTCAGTACTCGTGTAATTTATCCGACAGGGGCGGTTCCACGGATTCGCCACATCCATACCTTCGAGATGGCATCCAGTGAGTCAGTGAGTCAGTCCAGCCTTCCGCGGCAAGACCAACTGCCTCCAAGTACAATCGAGGCGAACAGGCGGTAACAACGAGGCAGTTTTGGCCTCGCAGGTGAGTCACTGAGTCAGTGAGTGAGTCAGCCGGTGTCAGTGAGTGAGTCAGTGAGTCAGTGAAACAGTGAGCCCGTGAGGTCAGTGAGTCACTACGTACGGACCCTTTGGGCAGCGGCTTCGTTGCCTCGTCCTCCTTCGGTCAGGCGGCGGCCTCCGCCGCGGTGGCAGCGATGCTGCGAGGCCACGCAGTGACTGTGGCGACGCCGTCGCCACCCGACTTGGCGCCTTGGAGCAAATGGAGTTCTGTGGGCGCTGATCTGGGGCTCTAACTAACCAGCGCGAAAGCCATGACAAAGCTTGTCTTTTTGGCCTGGGGACCGTTTTTGTTGGGGGCCTATTTTTTGAGCCAAGTTTCAGTCACAATCAAAGTGGTGTTGTTTTTTTGTTAGTTTTTTACAAACCTGGGGATCCATTTCTCAATTCAGGGCAATCGGAGCGTGATTGGAACGGCACAACCCCCTTGCCACAATTGGACGCAGAATTCGCCTGTTCAAGTTTTTGTACTACCGCTTCTTTTTTTTTCAGGCGGAGCTTCTCTGGGGTTGTGTGGGCGAAAGCCAAAGTCCCTTACCTGGGGATCCATTCCCCAGCCTGTGGTTTGCAGAGCGGACTTTTTTCTCCTGGTGTCTATTGAAACCGTCTCCGATGTGAGCCACAATAAGTTGGCTTGGGGGCCCACACAGCCATGGGGCACAACCCAGATTTCCCACAAATCCCCCCCAAAAAAAGGCCCCCAATGTTCACTCGTCGTTTGAAGGCCAATCAGGAGCTCACATGAGTTGGTCCCCTGTTTGCCACCCTTGAGTATGGTCCTGTTCAATCCGAAGTTTGCTGCAATTTGTTCGTGGACTTCCATCGGATCCATCAATCGGTGGGGCATCAACCAACACGAAGCCCACCATGTTGCCCCGATGTTGACACATGCCCCCCATGCTTCCAATCCACCCATAGACATGTCTATCCCAAGCCAATTGTGTGCCTTGCCCCCGAGAAATTCGTCTGAGAAACCTACTGTACGCACCCGGCTTTGCCCAGGGCGGGTTCCCACTGGTGCAGGCAGGATGCGTTTTTTTTCTCCGTCAATGCCTGCGCAAGTCTGGGGCTGAGCCTAATGGGTGCGTCTGTTTTTAGACCCCCAAAATGGTTGTCCTATCGGTGTCCCTTCAAAACCACCAAGAGCGAGGTACTTTCTCGTCAAAAGCAGACACGCCCAGACAGGAACGATTCCTCTGGCCTCGGAGAATGAGAGCCTCAAAATGGTGGATTGCTCTTTGTCGTTGGAGGTTCAACCCACTTAAACCCATAATTATATACCAACCAAGCCCTAGTATTACACTTACCATAATCTACTAAGTAAATGAAACATCAAAAGATGGCACTTCCCTTAAGTGAGATTAACATCCCCAATCCAACATGCGAAGAGGATAAGTTTGAGGACGTTACTTTGGGCCCATGGAACGTTGTCCCTTGCAAAACTGGGTTGTTCAACATGACTCCACTCTGATCTTTTTGCCGAATGGCGATGGCTGCCCTTGTTGCAGTGGTGTCGCTTTGTAGTCTTGTCCCACTGTGGATTTTGGGTGAGGAAAATCGGGCTCCCGGCTATGCAACTTGACAGCAGGATTCGTCCAAGATGACGAACCCGGCAGCATCGGAGAACCGCAAGTGCGGTTCCCTCCCACTAACATGGCAACTGACAGGGGATCCCTTCAAAAGGAAATTTATCTTCCAGGTACCTTTTTTTCAGGTGCCGTGTGAGTTGGAGGAAGGCTTCGGTATGTTTCCCTTGTAGGTTCTTGTCAACCAAAATGGCTTAAACTCAAACCACTTGAGCAACTCAAGCCACTTGCTGGGAACCCCCAGAATTCTTGGGAAGCTAGGGATCCCCTTTCCTAAAAGAAATATACCAGGGATCAGGATCAGCGCAAGAAAAAAACCAAAAACTTCAAAAACTAGACACACACACACACAAATGGGATATGAGGAATAACATGAGCTATATACAAACTGGAGTATGCAAACGTTCTTTAACAGTCTTCCAAACTCGACTCAGTCTGGGAAACAATTTATTTGTATGCAAGAAGGGAAGACTCAGCCCAAATATGTTATCTCAATAAGGTTTTTTTGTTTTTGTTTTAAACCTTGGGTATATACTGATATATATATATATATATATATGCAAACAATGGTGTCGTTTTATGGGTTTTCTTTACATATAAATATTATGTATGTATATGTATTATGTATACATACAAAGACTTGATATTATGTATACGTTCCAAGACGGGTGTTTCTAGCAACCCGTTTTTTCCCCGGAAGACGCAGGCGGTGGAGCCCGGGCCCCTGGCGGCGCTGCCGCGGGTGGCGCAGCTCCGCGTCTTCGGCGCCGGCGCCACCGAAGCCTTCGCCGCGGCCGGGGACTTCGGGGGCGCCGACGCGGCGGGGAAGGCGCGGCGTCGAAGGTGCCTTCGCGGCGGCCAAATCTCTGGGTTTGCCTCGGGGAAATTTGTCAGATGGCTGTGGCTCAAAAAACAGTACCAAAATGGAACCTTGGTAAGTGGAAACATGGACCAAAACTCGCGTAACCCCTCCTGTTGAATTTTGAGCCACAGCCAGATGTCGAGCGCTTGCAAGAAACTGGGAATCTTGACTGGTGTCAGATGGCCGTGGTTGTCGAAACCGTTTTGGTTGATCCCATTTTGGTGGGTAGGTGAATTCACCCATTTTTGGCTGTATTTTAGTGGTTGGATTGGAATGTTCACGGGTACGGGATTTTGACCCAGGGCCAGATGTCGAGCGCTTGCAAGAAATTGGGAATCTTGACTGGCAACGCCAATCCACCAATCCGCCAAGCCTTCACTGTTCTTGGCAAGTTGTGTTTGTTTGTTTCACGTTTTTTCGTGGGTTCTGTTCCTTTTTAGCAGGCGCGGCAAGAAAAAACTTGAGTTTTGGTGCCGCCACAGCAAGAGTTGCGAAGAATTGACTGACCACCGGGTCCCCAGCTTGGTTTAGGTGTCGGAGATAAACCCCCACCTGAATGAGTCCACCAGAGGGTCCCTGATTAAAATTAATGCTCGAAATGGGAAGAAACCGCAAGTGTTTTTGGCTTGCTTGGTTTTTGGTCTTTGGGGTTTCTAAATAGGTGTTTCTTATTTGCTTTGTTGGGACCAAAGCGAATCGACCTGAAACCAACCTGTTGGTTTTCCCATTTCGTGTTTTTTTTTCTTTTTTTTGCAAAGGTGCCAACAGGTGAACCTGTCATTTCCAGCTACTTTGGACAAGTGAGGATAGCCAGCCCTAGAAGCCACCCTCCAAGGGCCTTCTTTTTTTTTGCATGTCCAAGATCCTCCACTGTCCAAAAAGCAGTTGTGGGGGGGGGGGGGTGCTGGGGGGCGTGCAACCGTCTTTCTTGAAGCTTGGACCCCCCAACATGGCTTTGGTTTTCTGGGCTGTTGAAAAGGGGCTGACCGCCCCCCAAATGCTGCCCAAATTTTCGGACACCAAAGGGACATGCCCAAAATCGGGGGACCCCCCCCCGCCAAGAAAGGCGGAGTTCCTTTTTGGTGTTTCTTTCTTGGTTCTAGGGGTTGATTCCTTTTCCATTCTTTTCAACCATCGTTCTTAAAAAAAACAAAAAACCGCTGTTTCCCCTGGGTGTTTGATGGCAACCTGAAAAGAAGGATTTTTGGAAAGAATGGGGAAGTACCCCTAGATTGGTTGTCCAAAACCATCCACCCCCCCCTCCCCTCCCTCCCCCAGCCCCCACCAAGCCTCCAACCCGGGGCTCGTGCCGGGTTCCGGTTCTGCGAGAGGCTCATGGGGCCATGCTGGGCTTGGAGGCAGCCACCCTGGCGCGCACCAACTTGGAGGCGCAGATTTCCTAAAAAAAAGCGGAAGAAACGAGACAGACAACCCACGGATGGGAAAAAGTCAGGGGGGACCCGGGGGGGGGAAGAAACGAGACAAACCCACCCAGCGATGGGTGGCTGTCGTTGTTTCGCCTCTCTCTTGTTTGTTTTTTTTGGGGAAGGGGGGGGGGGGGGTTGATGGCTTCCATTTGCTGAACGAATATCTATTCTGTAGTTTCCCCTGTTGGTTTTAAAGGCTATCGGCTTCACTATTAGACATATTGTCTCATTTGTGTCTGGTGGACTTAAGCAAACAGAAGATCGGTGTCGCGTTGTCTTTTTTGAGGGGGGGGGGGAAAGTTTTCCATTTTTCCCCCTTAAACAAAACACATAAGAACGGGGTGCCCCGTTCTTAAGGGGCCCATGGTGTTCCTTTTGGTTTCCCTTTAAGGAAGCAAGGGCCCCTTTCAAAAGATCCCTTCAAAGCTTTGAGACCACCAAACAAAATCCCCCCCCCCCCCCTCCTCAAAAACAACATTCAGACACAGTTAAGTGGGTGGCTCGTCTTTTCGGGAGGCCCGGTACCCCTTTTGGTGGGCTTGTGTGTTGGGATGGGTTGCCTTTTGCGTCCCAAAGCAACGCCCGAACCAGACGAAGCGGAGCCGCCTGAAGCACACGACATGTGCGTGTCACCCAGTCCTCGGGGGTTTCTACTATGGACGACCTCCTGAATCACCTAAGCCCTAGATAGCCAAGTTGCGATCGCTTCTTTCAGTGGCTGTTGCCGGCTTTTGGGGTAAAGTTCATGGAAAAAAGCAGCAACTGGCGATCCAGGACCCTGGCTTCATGCGATGTTCGGCGAAATACCAACAAACCGTATGGTTTCCAGCATGGTCTTAAATATCGCGGTGCCTTTGGTTCCGGAGTTCGCAGCCATCCGCAGTACCACTTTTGGGATACCCCTCATATTTCCTTTTCAGCTGCAAAAAGTGAAGCACCTTCTGCTCCCGGATCTACTGCACCCAAGCCATTGGGCGGGGGTTCCATTTTTGACTTCCCTTGACCGTATGGCCCGAAAAAACGCCACCCAGCGGAAGAGAGAGCAACGGGAGGCGCTGTCCAAACTCCCGCGCTCCGAGCATCACTTCACGCAGGACGGGTGGCGCTTGTGTGTGTGCCATGCGTTGGCGACAGGCAAAAACGGGGGGGCGGGAGGCAATGTTTTGGGGCTGGGGCCAAATGGAAACCAAAGGGGAGCCACTATTCCGGGGCTTTCCTCAAAGAAAAAGACTCATAGGGCGCTGAGTTTGAATGAGGAAAGATGTCACATGATTGGGCATAAATCCCCAAATGATGTGCACCATAGGGTCTCAAAGTAGAATTCATACCCATATCCATAAATCGGTGCGCCCTGCAGGAGAATATGAACTCCAAGTGGAGTTCAGGACCTGGAAAACAAAACCTCGCATGGTTGCACACAAACACCTGTGTGCAAGACTCTGATCGTCCTGTAACCGTGCCACATTGTACATTTCTGTCGACACGGGAGATGCATGAATTTTCCTGGAATGTGGATAGGAAGACAGAGGGCAGCGGGGCTTGACCCAATTTGAGGTGTCTTCAAAATCTAACTTCAATCTATAACAGGGTTGGGCCAAGCCCTTTCAGAAGGTTCAACCGGTTGTTCAACAACTCAGTGTCCCATCGCCAAATTCTCCACCACTTCTCCACCCCCGAACCCGAATCCCTCAAATTGCCATCCACCGTCACGTCCGCCCCCCCCCGCCACGTCGCCCCCAAATCGAAACCACCGAGGACCCAAAAAAAACAAATTTGGGGTTCTCCAAATAGGGCCATCTCCCAGACTTTGTGTAAGAACCATCCGCATCCCAAAAATGCCAGATGGTGCCAGCACACCCAAGTGCTTGTTGGACACTTGGATTTTGGACCTGGGACAAAGCAGTTGTTGGGGGGTGCGGGTAGTGGTTTCAAAGTGACAAACCCCAGGTTCCACTTTGATCTGTCTCATGAACCTTGGGTGATTCCCCCCACTAAGGGGGACACCCCCCAACTCAATATCCACCAGGTTCTACTGAGATCTGGGCTTCGTGATTCCATTTTCATAGACCGGCTGTTTCCCCTGCGTTTTTGATGTTTCCTGAAAAGATGCGGATCCCTGGAAAGAATGGGAATGGAAGGTACCCCTAGATTGGTTGTCCAAAATCCTCCACCCCTCCCCCATGCCCACCCAAACCTCCAACCCGGGCTAAATGGACGTTACCCCTAAAATTTTGGAATTCCGGCTTTTTGCGCCACAGGCATTTGCTCCTTTGGCTAAATGGAAGCTACCCCGATTTTTTTTCAGAGACTCAGGAGGCCCACGACCTCTCGGCGCTGCTTTCCACCGACACCCAACAGGCGCCATCTCTGCCAGGGCTGCCAGTGCCGCGCTGGGCGCGCAGCGCCTACGACCGGGGCCTCGAGGAGAGGTCCCGAAGGGTGTACAGGAACTAGGCTTACCCCTTAAAAACACAACTTTTCGTAACTTTTTGGGTAACAGTGGGCTATATGTCTGTAAAAGGTGAGAACTTCCCCAATCCTTGGAGTGTTGAGGGGTAAGTAGGTCCCCCAGCGATCGGCGCCCTTTCTCGCCCGTTTCCTTTTTTGGTTGGGAGGGTTCTACTAAAAAATAGACCGCAGAAAAAAGGACGTTACCCTTATTCTAACCTCTCTACTGGAGGACCTAGGGAAAACGAAACTCTCTTCCTCAAAGGTGGTACGCAAAAACTTTGAACTTTTTTTGGGCCATCCACTCAGGAAGCGAGCAAAAGAAAACCCACCTGTTGTCGTCCTTCTGTTTTTGGGCGGGGAGGGGAGAAAGGGGGGTGACACACCACGTGACGGTGTAACTTTCAATCAGGGACCCTTTGGTGGACATCGAATGTCTACCATCCACTTTTGAAGGGGTTCCCTACCAAAATTCATAGCCATGTATTGTTTGGGGCGCGACATGTACTTGACCCCAAGGAACTGCAAACATAATCTGACTAAATAAGGTTCCCTTCAGGTTGATATTGCAGGGCCATTGAATCCTGCCTCGATTTCGTTGGGTTGACGTCCGCAAAGTGCCAGATCCGCACCCAGCAGAAGGTTTCGGCCTGCACATACATAGATTTCAATGTTCATGCTCTCCCCAATTCATTTTTCACTGCCAGTGCACCAAAAGGCACCAGGGGTCTCTTCCTCCTGTTTGTGTTGTTTCAACATCACCGTTTGGGCCTTTGCTTTATTTCTAGTGCTACCTTCCAATTCCATTCCTTCCAGGGGTCCTTCTTTCTAGAAAACCTCCGGAAACCCAGAGAAACGAACGGTTTTTGAAAAGAACGATGGTTGAACAGAAATGGACAAGGAATCAACCCCTAGAATATTGAGTTTCTCTTTGGGATGGTGCTCAACAAGGGAAACCACGGCCCTGTGATGTTTTTTCTTCAGCTGTCTCTGCGCTTGCGTGGGGTTCGGAGCAGCTTTCCAGTTCAGGGTTCCGGGGCCCGGTTGCTGTTCGGGATACCACCCGCGTCTCGGCCAACCGAAGGGTCAACTTGCATACCTACCCCAAATGGACATAGCACAACAATTGCTGCTTATACGTATACGTGGGTTATAAAGGGTAGAGACTCCCTATATAATTAAGGCCTATAGGTGTGGTGCTGTGGACGGACGAAAGCCGTTCACACCACGGTGGAACCATGGTTGAAACTGTTGTTTGTTGGTATTTACGTTGGGGAATCGAATCATTCCTGTATAGCCCACGTATAAGCAGTAACTTGCTGATGCTCAGTAGGGAATGGGAATGAACCCAGGGATCCCCTGAATGAAAACCACGAGTTGGATGGTGAATTTCGGGGTCGTTCCATGTTTCCTATGGCACCAGCAAGGAAATTTTGGGGAATGTGCATTTGGGGTCTTGATTTTGGGTCCGGCGGCCAGGAGATCCACGATCTGCTGGACCTTCTGTGGGGCTTCAGCGATGGTGGGACCCGCAGAGATTGGGGAGTGCCCCTCGTTTCTCCTGACTGATGCGTCCCTGAAATCAACCGGGCTTTTGGCGCGTCCCTTAAAATCAACCGGGCCGTGAGTTGCAACGGACGGAACCTCCTCCAAGTTGGTGGACATGAATCCTCACCAATTTTGATGTCCATTTCGGGTCCTGTGACGACTCAGACCCAAACTTCAACGACCAGGAAAAAGTCCGCCTTTTGTTTGCTTGGCTGGAGGCCCGGGAGATTGTCTTTTCGGGTTTGGCCACGCTGTGTTGTTTCAATTTTTGTGGATGTTCGTTTTGGAAAGGTAATTCTTGAGCGCATCAAAGGAACCCTGCTGGATCCTCCTTTGGGTTCTCCGTTTTGAGGAGCTCTTTGATTGGCCCTGTTGATCACCATCTTGGCTCGGGTTTCATTTGGAGTTTTTTTTTGAATTTTGAGGCGTCAGTTCTAACTGGGTATGTCTTAAAATAGGAGACCCCATTATTGGATGGTTTTTAAGCATAGCGTCCCTAATTTTGAGAACACCCAACTGCACTTAGACATATTTTGCCTTCCATGGCTCATCAAAACTTAGTTGTAACTTCCTTTCGCTTGCATTGAGAAAGCCGCTGGCCTCATGATCCTCAGTAAAAATGTGCATGCGTACGAATCGGGTGGATCGTCTTCTTTGGCGTTGGTAGTTGGTATCTTTTTTTGTTTGTTTTAAAGGGAACCAAAAGGAAGACCGACATTTTGGGGGGTCCAACCCTCGAAAACGACGCGCCCATGGATTCACTAGCTGCTTGCAAGCAAATCGACTGGAAAATCAGAGGTTTCCCTAGGCCCCTCGCAAAGGCCTCACGAGATGAGTTTCGGCTTCAGGAGGTTGATTCTATGCCTTTAATGGAGGCCGCACACTAAAGTGCTTTGACCTGAGGGTGCCCAGATTGTGTGGTTGGTAGAACCCAAAGTCGGGGGTTTCGGGCGCTCGGTTGGGCATGTCTTGCTTGAGATACCCACTCTCTCACTAACGTGGCAGCTGACAAGGGGACCCTCCAAGAGGAAACTGATCTTCCAGGTACCCCACAGGTGCCATGTTACAGGGTAGCTGTTTTTTGGGCCGCGTTTTTTCCTTTTCGGCAGAAGGGCGGGGGGTGGGTTTCTCCCTCGCCAGGCGCACCGGAGGCGGGACCAGGGCCCGTGGGCGGCGCGTCGAAGCATCTGCTGCTCACCGGCCGGGAGCTGCCCGAGGATGTGGTGCCCCTCGGCCTCACGCGGATGTTGCAAAAGCCGGTCAGGTTTCTTAGTCGCAGCTTTTGATTAATAAACCCTCCCACAATTAAAGAAAGGATCCCCCCAAAAAATGCTTTGCATCAGCATGGCTTAGGTGCGATGCGCTTTGCACTCTGCTGGTTCTGGTGTTTTTGGAGGCCTCTTTGCCGCTAAGGAAAGCCGCCATTGTGACCACACTGAGCGCCTTACCCGGAGATTGGGCGCAGCCTTTGTTGCCGGTCGATTTGGCATTCAGGTTCTGCCAGTGGGGCAGGATGGCATTTTCGCGATGTTTCGTATTCTCGCAGAATGGGTGCCGCAAGTTTCCGCGTAGGACTGGTCCATGGTTCCATTGACAGCGTTCGCAACTCTCAACGGAGACTGTGCTATCAAATCTAATGGTCCAGCTATTAGGCATGTTTCTGTGGGTGCTTGAATTGAAGTGGTTGAGGGTTGGTCAGCCAAGATCCCAATTCGAACCACTGTTAGAACGTGGCTGGCTTCTTCACTAGACACGGCTGTAATGCTTTGGGAGAGCCAACCTCCTAAGAACATGGCTGGTGGTTGCATAAAGCCAACTCTCCTTTTACCATGTCCACCAGAGGGGGCGTTGACATCTATTCCAGGGTAGTGTTTTGAGTCATGTTGAAGCTTGGTCTACCCAACCCGACCTGGTCGGTAAAGGAAAAAATACGAGATGTGTGGGGTTGGACCAAGGGTGTGATTCTCTGCGGCGTTGCATTCTCCAAAAGGAATAGTGGTTAACACCCCGTTTGGTTAGACCAAGCCACCATGGAATTACACAAATCCGAGTATCACATTTGTTTGTGTGCCAAGAAACCCCTTTTCAAGTCCTTCCATTTTCTTAAGAGTATGTTATAGTTTTCCCTGTTGGTTTTCAAGGGAATCTATCACTACTGGGCATATCTGTGTTTTGTTTTGTCAGACCTAAGGAACTGGACGAGTCCCTTTTGAGCTGCTCCGAGTGATTCCTTTTGCGGGATTCGAAATCCAAAACCGTTGCTAAAAGGATGCATCTTGGCCATGTTGAAAGTCGCATCGACCGGCTGATGTGGATCTAAGATCTCAATTCCCGTTCTTGGACGTTCGGCACTTTGTGGGAAGACCATTTTGGCGGTAAGACTTTTTTGGCCATCCACTCAGGGGATCTGGTGAGTCCAGAGTGAAAGTACTGTAGCGTTTGAGAAAGCTGGATAGCTCCAAAAAAAAGCGGAGGTTTTTGGAATGCAAATACATATCTAGAAATAAGGAAGAAGCCACGTGTTTTTTTTAAATCAGTGACCCAGAACCAATCGTTGCACTAAAGCAGCGTGTTTTTTTGATTCAGCGGGACAGAAAAGCCAACTTCGGGGGATATGAACCCAAAAAGCGCCAAGTTTTGCACCGAGCTTGACTGCTAGTGGGTTGGATCCTTAGACTTTAACTTTTTGGTTGAGATCAAGTTGGGGTGTCCACCAAACTCCCAAGAACTTAAACTTTTTGCAGGGGGTCTGGCCAGCAACCCAGTTTTGCACTAGACCACATGTGTGCTTGCTTTTATCAGGGACCCAGAAAGCGCCAAGTTTTTGGCACCGAGGTCCCTTCAAGGAGCCCGTGTGGCTCCACGTGGTGGGCCTCGGCGATGATGCCTTGCGCAAGGACCCCCTGCGGGGCTTCGCGCGGCTCGTGGAGTCTGGCAGGGAGAACTTGGAGTGGCGCCTGTGCCCCGGACGAAACTGAGACTCTGAAAAACCCTTCCTGCAACTTCCATTTGGTTAAGAATATGTATATTTATAGGGTTTTTTTTTGATTTTCCCCTGTTGGTTTTAAAGGGAATCTATCACTACTGGAAATATGGTTATTTTTTTCCAGGGGACTTAAGCAAATGGAGGGCAAGTCGCGTGCCCCTCAACAAAAATGCAGGGGCCCGGGTCACCATAATAGGGGATGTTATTTGAAGTTGGTAGTTTGAGGGTCTTAAGACCAGTTTGCTTTTGTTTTGGGGGTGGTGTAGTTGGTAGGAGTCAATGGTCGACCCCTTGGCTTGGTCGGGCATTGTGCATACTTGGCATTTCCATGTGAGCCAAGTGTTTATGCAGATGGACCGGACTTTTGGGGTCCGTCATGAAACCCTAGGGATACGCATTCATCAACCACCACTCCCAACTGTCGCGTATTTGCTTTTATCGCTATCCACTGTATCTCAGGCAATAGGCAACCCTCAACCGGTTGGTGATTTGGGGATTTGACCCCGTGGTTCTTGCAGAGGGCAAATGGGAAGCTACCCTCGAACCTGAAAACCACCAATCCAAACCAACAATTCGGGGAAGCTGAGGGCATGTGTGCGTGTGTGAATGCCTTGTCGGCACCCATGTGGGAGATGGGAGGGTTGAAGGACCATCAGTGGGCGAATGTTTCTTGGGATCAAGTCATGGCCGAGGATTGAGCACAGCTCCAAGGAGGCGTTTTTATCCTGGCTGCGAGGCGTTCAAGCACCGCCCGTGCTCTTTGGCACACTCCGCGGCCACGAGCAGGACTCAACGAGCAAAGCAATGAACGTAGCGTGCCAGGTGGACTTGCTGAGCAAATGAACAGAAGCTTACCTCTTAAAAACACAACTTTTCAACTTTTTGGGTAACATGGGCTATATGTCTGTAAAAGATTAGCTTCCCCAGGGCTTGGAGTTTTAAGGGGTAAGGAAGGAACCCAAAAAAAGGGCTGCCTTTCAGGGGTTTCCTTTGCAAATAGGCCTTTTTGGGGTTCGGTGGGGAGTACCCAGACGATTCGCATCGGAACTCATGGAACCATTCCAGGCCCTAAGGAGACAAAGATGTGACACCGGGGCCCACTCCAACGGCCCCAGTCGGTGATGTGAGCAGTGACAATACGAAGTAAAGGGCGGTGTCCGGGCGGTGTCCTATAGAATCCAAACGCGACAGCCAAAGCGCAGGCAAAGCGGAGGCTATGGCGAAGGCATATATCGCGAAAGGTAACCCAAATGAAGGTCCCGCCGCGAAAGACCCGCGAAGGCCTGCGTGCTGTGACAGTCCGCCGCGAAAGCGCCGCGAAAGCGATTCTAAAGAAAGCAAAGCAAAGCAAAACATGGGGCCGCGAAAGCATCGAAGGGTCCGCGCAAGCAAGTTCATAGGACCGCGTTTTTACAGCAGAGTATTTGGCACTGTGGAAAAGTCATGGGACCCCGAAAAGCGATGTCTCTTTTTCAGGGCAGTCTTGTAGATTGCGTTTGGGAAACCAAGAAAACCTCGCCCCATGTGAAATCGGTCCGTTTGAGCCAAACCCATGGAGTCGATGTTCAGAACCCGAGCCTCCGGCCAAGTGAGTGCAACGTGGATATGCGTTGGCTGGGCCCTTGCCAATGGCAGTCACAGCGGATGCTAGGGCTACCAGAATCCCTTTGGTGCATTTTGCTTGGCTGTTAGGACTTTAACTTTTTGCCAACTAATGGGTTTTCCACTAAACCATTAAAAGTTAAACTTTTAGCAGGGGAGCAGAAAGCAACCGAGTTGGGTTTATAGGGACACTCTCAAGCTTTGGGACATCCCCCGAATTTTGGAGACACATGAATTTCTCTACATGTTCGCGTTGGTCGTGTTTGTAAAATATTATGTAGGACTTGGAGCGTCCTGGCAATCTCGAGAGTTCTTGATGCTTCAAGGGTAAACTCATTCTATAAATGGTTTTCAATCAAATGGATTCTGGAATGCTGGTGTCTGGAACACACATCATATCCATATATATATATATATATTATCTCACTTCCTGAGTTCATGAACTTTAATCTTTTTGGGAAGACCATTTTAGTGGTAAATATAGAGTTTGGACTTTTTTTTGGCCATCCACTCAGCAAGTGAGGTATACATGTCTGATTGTTTGCTTGCTTCTTTGTTTGTTTGTTTGTTTGTTTGTTTGTTTGTTTGTTTGTTGTGTTTGTTTTGTTTGTTTTGTTGTGTTTTGTTGTGTTTTGTTTGTTTGTTTGTTGTGTTTGTTTTGTTTGTTTTGTTGTGTTTGTTTTTTGTTTTGTTGTGTTTTGTTTGTTTTGTTTGTTTGTTTGTTTGGTTGTTTGTTTGTTTGTTTGGCTTTGTGTTTTGCTTGTTTGTTTTTTTTTGGTTTGTTGATTTGTTGGTTGGTTGGTTGGTTGGTTGGTTGGTTGGTTGGTTGGTTGGTTGGTTGGTTGGTTGGTTGGTTGGTTGGTTGGTTGGCTGGTTTTGTTTGTTTGTTTGTTTGGTTGGTTTTTTGTTTGCTTGTTTGTTTGTTTGTTTGTTTTGTTTGTTTTTGTTTGTTGGTTTGATGATTTGTTTGTTTTTTGTTTGTTTGTTTGTTTGTTTGTTTTTGTTTGTATGTGTTTTTTTCCCCGTGCGTCTCTGTGTGTCTCTGTGTGTCTCTGTGTGTCTTGTGTCTCTGTGTTTCTCTGTGTGTGTCTGGTTCAAGGTGTCCCCCTTTTTTGTTGGTCAAGTTGGAAAACCTCGCGATGGACACCGAGAAACGCCGCGCCGCCGGTGTTCACAGCTAGGAGCTGCGAAGGATCGCGGCGGCCTCCGGGGGAATGCTCTGGCGGCTTGGAGATCGAGAGGTCCATTCAACAGGGGTCCCTAGATTTCCCCTTTTCGGCTGTTTTAAGCATCACCTTTTTGGCCCATGAAAGGTGAGTATCCCTTGGTGGGGGTGATGTTTTAAGGGGAAATATAGGGAGCCCTGTTCAAAGTTTTCAATCTCAAGCCTGGGAGTTGCTCAGCTAGAAATCCGTGCACACCATGGTCAGGGGTTCCGAATGTCTCTTGAATCGAGGCAAGCTCCAAAAATGGCGATATCTTCAATGGAAGCCACTGTTTGAAGGGGAAACCCAGTGACCCCTGTATGGTTTGCGTAGTTCTCCGTTTCCCTCCAAATAGGTCCACCTTTTTGAAGAGGTTGAATCACGAAGGGAGACCAAAGGAAGCCATTCAGTTCGACACGTCTTCTGAGCATTCTTCAATTTCGGAGCGACACTGGCTCGGGTGAGAATGGTGAGAACAACTGGTGGATAGGGTGTCCCATGTTCAACAGAACCGGATATCACTACACTAGGGCAAGGCAGGTCGATTCATGCGGGTCCACAGAAAAGAAATGGTGGGGCCGGTGGTTGGCGTTTTTTTGCTTTTTGTTTTACTTTTTTTTTTTCCGGCAGTTTGTGATTGTCGACAGTTGACGAGCTCACGACTTAGTGCTGCCCCGATCTGCCGCGAAGCGATGGGACTTGGTGCAAAGAAGCCAGCCCTGAGATCACCAAATTCTGTGGCGATTTTCTTCCCCAGAATTAGCTCCCCTTTTTGCGTTTTTTTTTTTTGGGGGGGGGATTCCCTTTGTTTTCCACAAACCAGGCAAAAAAGATATTTTTTTGCTGGGGTCCTGATTCCAGCCAAGTTTTTTCAATGCGCAATAGCGTGTGTTTTGCACTTTGTCACGGCTGGACCACATGTCAGTCCGGTTGCCAACTTTCACCGATGGAAATGCATGAGTCCCTAAGAAGACTGCGTTCTCCTTTTGGAAAGCGCGGAAAGTGTACTAACCCCCACCGGAACCCCGAACCTCACTCACTTTCTAGGAGTGACACGGATGAGTTCAGGTAACCCTTGGTCCCCACCCCACCCCCCGCCCTCACCCCACCCCTTCCTCACACCACCCCACCCCACCCGGCCCTCACCCCACCCGGATGTCAGGCCCCAGCTGTTTGCTGCTGAGCCCTGGGAGCAGTTGCGGCGCTGGGCGCAGGCGGGCGGTTCATCGATTTGGGGTTGGCACCAGTTGGGATGGATGAAGCCCTTCTGGGCTAAGCCAAACCAACAGGTGCTCACAATTTCCCATTTGCATAAGAATATTATTTTTTTACCCGGATGGTTTAAAGAGGAATCTACCCCTGGATAGTGTCGCATTTTTTCCAGAGGATTGCCTTTGGGGTGTTTACAGGAAAACAAGAGGACAAGCCGCCAGGCTTTCACTCTTGCCTCGTAGATCGCTACATGTGGGTCAAAGTTAAACTACCAGGAATTGGACCGCAGGTTAAATCGTCCATGTTTCCATTTGCCAGTTCCCAAAATGGGTACCTATTTTTGACCAGCCACATGTCAGGTTTCTACGGGGAAGGTAATCAAACGGTGTATGCCAGTCCGGCCGCCCCGCAGACCATCCCAAGTTTGGTTCATCAAGCCCCGATTTGCTTGCACAGCGCCGCTGAAATCGATGATCCACGTGGATCAGCCTTCGGATTGCCCGCCCAAGCTCCGTGTGACTGGATCCGTTTTGCTTCGTAGGTCTGCAGCGATGGAAATCCACGACGTGCTGATGTGCCTTCCGTGCGTTTGGATGCTTGGAGCAGTCTCGTTGGTCCGTTCGCTGGTTTTGGTAGGTCATGCATCGCAACATTCCATTGCCACACTTAGCTTCGGCGTCCTTCAACACACCCAACTAAACAACGCAACAACTAATTGCAGGAAGTCTGGCATGACGCACATCTCAAAGGTCGCGCTGACTGGACAAACCAAGCCACGGAAGGTTGGGAGTGCAGAAACGAGCCCTGTCATTGTGTCCTGGTTTACTTGGTTGCCGCTGTAATACTGCTTTGATAGGATTCCACAAGCGGACTGCACAGCATGAATAAAACCATACCCAGGGAACAAGAGATTTCCCTTTGGCTCCTCCTTGAAGACCACACAAATGGGGTACCAACTCCAAAAAAAACGGAACAGACCCATATTTGCTGAATGGAGTTGCAGAGGTGTTTTCGGCTCCCTGCACTGCAGCGTGGCTTTGATTTGGCTATGAATTGACATGAGCCACAATCAAAACCGATTCGGGAAGATGGAGGTTAGCAAGGGACAATCCCCTTGCCCTAAATAGCTGCGGATATCCGCCTTCTTAATTCTTTACATGCTTCTGGGTCGACCATTTTAATACCGGGTTTTGATTATGACTTACATGAGTTCCCCGCCCAAATCATGTCCAAGTCCAGGATTTTCACTATTCGAGCACCCAGGTGAGCCAAATCAAAAAAACTCGTAGTCATCAAGGGGCAAATTCCCAGCCACAAATGGGTGCGGCCGGCTTCTCAATTACTTGTCAATTGGATATGGATCAAAATCAAAGCACCAGGGGACCGCAGGTGTTGGTCCATTTTTCCATTTGCCAGGGTTCCATTCGGGTATCCATTTTTGACCCACAGCCAATTCTGGGGGGCCCTTTGGGCATTTTTGGAGAGGCACGATTCATGGCTGTTCGGCGTAGACCAGCGGCAAAGGGGTACGATCCGAGGAAGGTCTCCGATATCCACCACGTGAGTGACAGCTGAGACAAAAAAGGTGGCCTGTGCAGAGTGCAGAATGGGAGGTTTGGGGAGACCGCCATCATCTTAAAACAGCCACTTTTTTCCACTTTGATGAGACAAACAATAGCCAGATGAGGAACCTCAGGCTTCTTGGCTCCAAATTGGGGCGGCCTCCGTCTCTGCTCGGGGAACCTCAGTTGAGCCGGCTGCTCAAAACCCGGGTAGATGAAGCTTGGTAAGGGGATATCCGCCTTCTTAGTTCCTGAAGCATGGTTCTGCTGGTGTTTCCTTTTGGTTTTCCCTTTAGGACACCAAAAAAGGGCTGCCCTAAAATGTTAAACGGGTCTGCCCTCGAAACAGACACCCCAACATGTCTGCCCCATTTTAGTACCGGTGTTGATTGGAGAACCTCAGTTCAGCACAAGACTTTTGGCCGCACAGGTGCAAAAGATGATCACTGAAGATGGGCGGAGTGACTTGTCGAAGGGGATGCGCTGGTGGGTTCTTTACAGCCTCGTTTTGGCGTTTGACCCGGGTTTTTTGGAGCTCTTTCCAGAGATGAGGATCTACAGTGCTCGATCCGCGTAGCTGGTTGCTAGCAGAGAGCTTGATCATATGCACCAGCCTGGACCACTTTACGTCCAATTGCGTCTGTGTGTGTGGGTCTAAACTTCGACCTAAATGGCGGTGTTGCCTGCTCGTCTTTCAACCACTCCAACAAAAAAATAATCCGGCACCCAAAAAGCAGCACACCCATGCGGGACATTCCGTGCAACCCATGCGCATGCCAGGGCTTTGCTTCTTGCGAGATCAGGTTACCAGCCAAAGACCTTTCAGAAGGCCGTCTCCATCCTGAGGCCGAAGACTCGCTTCCGGGCACAGCTTTGGTTCTTTTGCGATGTTTTGGTACAGAGCGCAAAAGCAAATCCGCGTTGCTACCCTCGTCCTATGATGGTTTCCACTATCCTCAACCCACCCACTATTTGCGGGGTAGATTGAAGTACATGCCCTGTGTATAGTGGCTATATAGTACCCCCTACTCAAAATACCTGGTTTCTTCAGGGTGTTTTTGGGAAAACCTGGGTTTCCATCACAAATACCTCCTTTTTCAGTAGAGCGTCGACATCATACCCTGAAAAAAGAGGGGATTGGGTGTGGGGGGTAGCTGTATCTCACTCCCTGAGGGTGCTTTGTTTGGGGGTAGTGGGAACCATCTGAGACTCATGGAACTTGATCGGAGGTCCCTGGTTCGCTTCGAATCCGATGCCGCTGGAGCTTGGGAGCTTGGTGAGACCGAGCGGACGCGGAATTCTTGGGGCTGTGGTGGTCAAAAACGGGGAGTAAACGCCCAAAATGGGTTGCCGGAGCGGTAAATAGAAGCAACTAAGAACATGTTAAGCTGCGGACTTAAGTTTCGGCGGATTTATTTCGACCCATACCCTTTCCTTGGGCCTGAGCTCCTTGGGGGAAACCCCTCCGAAGTCACCGCTTCGGACCGAACTGGAGGGAACGAGCGACAGCGGCTCCCAGCGCCAGGCGCGAGCAGATGATCGCCGCCGACTTGCTGAAGGAGTTTTCGGACTTCGTCCAGGACGAACCGAATCGGACCCCCTCGATGCTTTAAAAAAACGTGCGATCGGTGCGAGAGATGCAGGGACTGAGACATGGGGTTTGACCCATAAAACCCCCCCCCCACACCCAATACCCTCTTTTTTCAGGGTATGATGTCGATTCTCTACTGAAAAAGGAGGTATGTACCATGGAAACCCAGGTTTTCCCAAAAGCACCCTGAAACCAACGGGTATTTTGAGTAGGGGGCATCCCTTGCTGGCGGACCCCAAGGTTCAGAAGTGGAATGACCCCGAAGAAAGCCATCCCTTGCGGGTGGTTTCCCATCATTCGGGGACCAAAGCCTGGATTCATTTTCTCGGGGACGCCAAGAAAGAAGACAAGGTGGCTCGCAGGTCACACTGTTCACACTGACTCAAATGGATTTCGGCTTCCCGTTGAAGACCAAGAAAGGGCGACCACCTCCCAAAAAGACAGCCTCATGTGGCCATGGCCGAAACGTTCCTTGGGGTTTGTGGGGATGGTCATGCACTCTGTAGGCCTGCAAGCAAGTCAGAAAACTCGTGCTCACCCACAGAAATACCTTTGACCATGGTACATGACTTCAATTCTAGCTAACAGGGGCATGATGGTGACGTGGCACCTAAGCTAGCTGGCCTTGCCAGTTTACATTCGCGGGGGTTTAAGAACTTCCAAATGACACGGCTTTTTGGTTGGGGGACCACCAAAATGGCTTCGGTTGTCCATTTGGCTTCCCTCAAGAAAAGACGCACCCAAATAGATCCCAAGTGCATCATGTCGATGGAACAGTGTCCCGTTCCGGGAAGCAGTGAACGAAGCCCCAAGACAAAAACGGGAAGCCCTTTTCCCAAAAGGAGATGCCTCTGAACCTTGAATCTGGGCTTCGTGTCCATTGAGAGATTTTCTCCCCCCAACAAAATGTTTGAGAAACCACCTGGATATGTGGCAAGATCAATGGATTAGCCCCAAAAGCAAGATTTCCCCCAAAAAAATTGTTTGAGAGCCACCCGAAGGGGTTCCCCCCATTCTTTTTTCCGAGAAACCACCTGGAAATGTGACAAGATACGGATTTAGCCCGAAAAAAAGGTTTTCCCCAAAAAAAATGTTTGAGAACCACCAAAAGGGTGGTTCTGCTTTTGGCTTCCCTCGAAACCCAACCCCCTGGGCGGGGCGCCCGAGCGCAAACAAAAATTGCCGCCAGGAGCTGAACGCCCTGGCTGAGAGCCAAGAGGCGGCCCTGGCCAACGCGGCCGCCTCAGCGCTGAAAAAAAGGCCCCGAGTGGAGTGTGGATTCGACGTGTTGCGACGGATTGGTGGTGGGTTCTCTGGTCACTCTAGCCAGGATCAGCGCAGTTTTTGCGCCATAAAAAGAGCAAGTTCTTTCGTGGTTGTGGCAGCTTCCAACATTCGCGATAAAGTCAGCTCTACAAGAAACCGAAGAGAGGAGCTCAAAAGCCCCCTTCTTTTCGCAAGCATGACAAAAGCGGACGAAATCTCCTTCGCTGGTTCGCTCAACACAGCATTGCACCCAAACTCTTACTAGGATGAGCGCTGTTTTAGCGCCATGCCATAAGAAGACACAGATCATCCCGGAAATCCTGTGGATGGCTGAATTCCTGCACTTGGAAACCATGATTGAAACCATTGTTTGTTGGTATAAACATCGAATCGTACCAGGGATTTTGTTCGAGCAGAGATTTCGCAGCCATCCACAGCATCAGCAATCTCCAGTGCATGGCCCAAGTCAGGCGAAACAATTTCTGAGTCCGAAACGGGCGCCGAGTCCCGAGTGCTCGGAATCAAACTCGGGTGAACGGAGTCCGAAGCCACACCAAAGGTGGCACGCTTGCAAACTCAAAGAACCATGAACATCACGGCGCGTTAAAAAAAGCGCGCGCATAGTCCTAAGGTAGACATATATTTGCTGAAACATGATTGCATAGCAGCCAGTGTGCGTGCCTGCGTGCCTGCGTGCCTGCGTGCCTGCGCGCGTGCGCGCGTGCGCGTGCGCGTGCGCGTGCGCGCGTGCGCGCGTGCGCGCGCGTGCGCGCGTGCGCGCGTGCGTGCGTGCGCGCGTGCGTGCGCGCGTGCGTGCGCGCGTGCGTGCGTGCGTGCGTGCGTGCGTGCGTGCGTGCGTGCGTGCGTGCGTGCGTGCGTGCGTGCGTGCGTGCGTGCGTGCGTGCGTGCGTGCGTGCGTGCGTGCGTGCGTGCGTGCGTGCGTGCGTGCGTGGGTGGGTGGGTGGGTGTGTGGGTGTGTGGGTGTGTGGGTGTGTGGGTGTGTGTGTGTGTGTCCACACGCTTCACGCAGCAGTAATGGATATGTTGAACGCCTCCTTTCGCTGTCCTTACAAAAATGGAAACCACCCAGAGCAAGCTTTCAGGCCCACCCACCATCTTGCACCATTTTGGTCTCAAAGCTGTCAGATTCTTTCGCGGGAAGCAGGAAAGGGGAGCTACAAGAAAGCCATCCGTTGGGCTCCCTCAAAGGATGGACACAAATAACGGTGAGATGCTCGAGTGGCCCGAACCAACCCCCCCAACCATGCCATATCGCGAACCATATCGCGAACCATACGGTGGATGCGAACTCCTGCACCCTTCAGAAACCCAACGGAATGATTCGAACCCCCAACGTAAATACCAATAAACCATGGTTTCATTCCCATGGTTTCCAAGTGGTGCAGGATTTCGTCCATCCTCAGTATGATGTTGATCATGATGTTCCCTCAAGCAGCTGTGGGAGGGCTAGAGAAAATTCCTTCATGGATAGTGGTAGATGGCTTGCAAGGTCACCGTGCCGGACGAATTCCTGGACCCCATCATGTCAGACATCATGGCAGTGGTCCCAAGCGAATGGATTGGTTTCAGAAGCCCGCGAGCTGCGATGGCCTCCCCCCCCCGGCTTCAAAAAACCCTTGATTGAAGACGGGCGTTTCCTGATTCATCGACAGGTTTCTTGGGCTTTTCGGGTTTTTAGCAGCGTTTGGTTCTTCTTCGATCCGGGATCCTGCATCGCTGTCCCTGATTCGACCGGTTTCTTGAAGGATCATTGGGTGGCTCGTCGATCTTTTTTGCGACCCAAAACTTTTGGTTGGTTTCAAAGGGAAGCCAACTGTAGAACGGGGGGGGGGGGTCCCCGAAAAAGAGAGTGACAGTCCGCGAGTGCTGCGATCACAACGAGGGTTTTTGGCGGGTTCCAAATGTTTTGATTGGGAGCCCTGAGGGTCCTTCTCAGACTTGCTCGAGAGAAATCCATAGGTGCGTTTCAGAGCCTTGGCCAAAATAGCAAAAGGGCCCCCTCTCCATGTTCTTGAGGTTGCTGCCATTTTTTGTGGGTTCCTGCAAATGGAAACCACTAGAGCCACAATCAAACCTGGGTACGATGAAGGTTGGCAAGGGACAATCCTGACCACAAATGGGTGCAGAACTCCGCCCTTTCAATTCCCTCACATGCTCTTAGACCATTTTTCCTACCAGGTGTTAGGTGCATGACTCACCCGCAGCACCCCCCCAACTGATCTTTCCCTCCAAAATCCGGATCCTTGGTGTCGACTATGACCAGCACCCAACTGATTTATGTCCAAAATCCGGACCCTTGGTGCAGTTGGGACTTGGACTGGCAAGAAGCCTCCCATTTGCAAGCGACTCCACCTGGTTTTCCGCCCTTCTTTTGGTGTATGTATAGTCATGGGTCCAAGAAAGGCTGTGATCACCTTTTTCTTTCCTGGGTCCAAGGCCACCAAAAAGGCTGTGATCACCTCCTTTTTCCCTTTTGCCCCCCAAAAAACGGCTGACCTTTGGATTTGTTTGCAAAAAAACCGTGCGATCGCCTTCGGTTTGGGGCGATCGCCTCTGATTTTCGTTGGGTTCCCAAGACGGCGATCGCCCCCTTCGTCCCTTGCGCGCCTGGGACGCCGGCGGCCGGGGGCCACTTCTGGCGCTCGAAACTCGCAGGTGGATCCAGTCCTTTTGCCCACCTCCAACACCATCATGGACAGGAAGGCGGCCTGCCGCTTTTTTGTTTGTTTTTCTTTCCTCTGCCGAGCTGGGGAGTGCAAGAAATAACACCTTGGAAAAGCAAAACTGTGTATGTATATATATATATATATATATATTATATATATATATATATGTGGTCAGGCCCTCCCATGAACTACCTGTCCTTCTTTCTTGATGAAATGACTGCAAAAACACTGTGTGGTTTCCATAGTTATATATATATATATATATGTAAGGGGCCCCTGTGCTGGCAGTTGTGTACTGGACATCAAACACCATCCACTGTATCCTGGTAGTTTGTGGGTGGCTCGCCATTTTAATTGTACCCTTGTTGGGGGCCATATGCAGCATATACTTTGGACATCCGATTCACCTGCGTGAGGCCAAAACAAACGCCTTTTTGTACATACGTGTCCTGGTGGGTTGAAAATAGATGAGTATTAAGCAACCAGGTCAACTAGGGCCATCCAATTTCTATTGGTAGTTGAGTGTGGGTTGGCTTGCTTGCCATAGGCCACGGGGCATCCACTATTTGAGAGGCTGACATCGTCAGCCCAGTTTTGGGTCCCAGAACGGAGGTTTGAGCCTGACGCCTCGCTCTCTTTCCTGGAAGTCCGTGAGTTTGGCGAAGCATGTGGGTGTGTCTTGTTTCGGGGACCCCCCCCAAAGAAAATGCTTGGGTTTTTTCTTGGGTTTTCCCTTGGGTGAACCCTTGGGTTTTCCCTTGGGTTTTCCCTTGGGACCCCCCCCCAAAAAAGAAGAAAGAAGACAAATTGTGGTTTTCCCCTGGGTTTCCCTTCAACCACACTAAAAGTGGATTACCGTTTAAGAAGGCACACCCCTAAAGAAGACTTTGGCGAGTTGATCACTTTCCAGTTTTAGCCCTGTTCAGTGATCACGGTCCGTGGCCAACTTGATGCCAACTTGTAGCCAATTTGGGTTTGTGTCAAAACTGGACCCCTAAAACGTGGCATAAAATGGGTGATGTCCTTTTGGTTCCCTTTAAAACCCAAGTTGAGGGTATCGCAGAAAAGACGAGCCACTCGTTTCGCATCCCACTTGGCTGAAAAACCTTCGCGCTTTGCGCGCAGGTCATCGAAAGGCACATCATGTCCAACGACGATGACCCTTTCAACCGGAAGCCTTTGGCCGTCAAGGCGGTCGATCGGTTCGGATTTCCGATTTCCGGATCGGACGTGACTGCTTCACAAGCAAGAGTGGTCACCTTGGATATGTGGATATGGGTCAAAATTAACCCACCACCAGAAAAAACCGCAGGTTTCAGTCCATGTTTTCATTTACCAGGGCAAGCCATTTTGGGGTTACCATATTTTTGACAAGCACAGCCATGTGACAGTATTAGGGGGGCCCCAAGGTTGGAGACGCGCACGCACACAAAGACAGCACACACAAACACAAACCAGAGAGAGAGAGAGAGATAGAAAGAGCGAGAGAGACAGAGAGACACAGATATACATCATATATAATTAACCAGGCTCCCGCCTGCTGCCGCCGACCCTCGGCGCATTAAGGGAAAAGTCACAAGGACCGGTCCTGAAACACGTCCGCAAACCCAGGGACCACTTATAAGATCCTCTACGACCACAAACAAGGATTAACGGAAAAGTCAGAAATATGGCAGCTAGTCCGTTAATTACCGCTTGGGCCGGCTTGCGCCCTCCCGAAGTTGCCCTGGACCGGTCGCCGGCAGGGACCGGGACAGGCTGGTCCCAGTCTGGCGCAGTGTCCTGAAACACGGGCGCCAGTCCGGAAAGGCGTCTGGAGCGGTTTGAGGCTGGTCCTCAGGACGGGTTTTGGCTGACTACAATGTAATCGGAAACAGCAGAACCAGGGTCCCAGGACCAGTCCCAGGACCGGTCCCAGGACCGGTCCCAGGACTGGTCCCAGGACCGGTCCCGGGACCGGTCCCGGGACCGGTCCTAGAAATCCACTTTTCGTGCAATAACTATCATTGATTCCAATCACTTCCAGTTGCATCCCACGCCGGTCCCCTCTGCAGGAGGCTGGGACGGGAGGCAGAGGGTCGGCGGATTATATAACACACCACACACAACACACAACACACAAAACACACAACACACAAAACACAAAACACACAACACACAACACAACACGCATCACACACACACTCACTCACACTTGTACGATCCATCTGATGGATTAGCAAGTGCCAGTTGATCAAACCCAGCATCCTCAGGTCACCATAGAGAGCTTCATCGGGCAGAGCTCTATGGGCCTGCTTTGCCCCTCTACTGTGCCAACGATGTCATGCCCTGTGCACACACACCCCGCCCAATTTGGGGTATAAATGAAATTTATCTTCCCGGTCACACAAATGGAGAAAAGTCGCCCAGAACAAGCCACAGACACAAAAACACACACAAACACTTGCACTTGCACTTGCGCTTGTACTTGCACTTACACTTACACTCACACTTTGCATGCACTTACGCGCTTACACACATGCACGCTTACACACACAGACACACACGCAGCACAACCGCTACCACAAATGCAACTACAAGCGCGAGCACAAGCACAGAAACACAAACACACACACACAGACACACAGACACACACACAGACAGACACAGACACACACACACACACACACACACACACACCACACACACACACACACACACACACAGACACACACAGACACACAGACAGACACAGACACAGACACAGACACAGACACAGACACACACACACACACAGACACACACAGACACACACACAGACACACACAGACACACACACAGACACACACAGACACACACACAGACACACACACACACACACACACACACACACACACACACGCACCAGACACACACACACACACCAGACACACACACACACACCAGACACACACACACACACACCAGACACACAGACACACACACACACACACAGACGCACAGACGCACAGACGCACGCACACACACACAGACACACAGACACACAAATTCAACTACAAGCACAAACACAAACACAAAGAGAAACGGAAACAGAAACAGAAACACAAACACCAACAAAAGCACACATGCACACATACACACACACAGACACACAAATTCAACTACAAGCACAAACA
Organism: Effrenium voratum; assembly: GCA_963377175.1. Classification (NCBI taxonomy): domain Eukaryota; class Dinophyceae; order Suessiales; family Symbiodiniaceae; genus Effrenium; species Effrenium voratum. The sequence goes on along the minus strand of CAUJNA010003534.1, from coordinate 248,948 downwards.
CAAACACGAAGACAAACGGAAACAGAAACAGAAACACAAACACCAACAAAAGCACACATGCACACATACACACACACACACATACGCACCCACATCCACACCCACACCCACACCCACACATGCAAGCAAGCAAGGAAGCGCGCACGCGCGCGCGCGCGGGCGCGCGCGCGTTTGGCTGAGGACCTGGTGCCTCAGACGGAGCTGAGGGAGCAGATCGTGCAGTTCTGCAAAGCGAATGGCATTGTGCTGGGCGAGGGCGCGGCTCGGATGAATTGGCCTAGAGGAAAAACAAAAAACAGTGAGGGGGCCCTGGGTCCAGCAGTGCCCTTTTGCCCACTTGTTTGGAGGAGGGTTCCCCTACTAAAATAGACAGAAGAAAGTTGGTACCCTGATTCCAACCTCTCTAGTGAAGGACCTAGTAGAGGAAAACCAGCATTCGTGAGGGACCCCTAAAGCAAGACACCCGAAAAAAGTTTAAGTTTCCTTCAAACTCTTGTCCACGACATGAAAAGAAGACGGGCCACACCCGGCTTTTCTTGAAGATCGGTGCCCCTTTTTTGGGGGGTGGGTTTTGGGACAACTGAAAAAAAGAACACCGACGCCATGTTGGGGGCCGGACCCCCCCAAAAAAACACAAAGACGGACAAAACACACCAAAAGGTTCACTGTGTTGGTTTCTTGGTGGACCTCCAAAATTGTGGCTTCCCCTCTTGCCCTTCAAAAAAACGAAAAATTGCATCCCCGCCTTTTTTGTGGGTGTTTTTCTTGCCTGAGCTGCTGGGCTGAGCCGGCTGAGGACTGAAGCTGGCGATTGGAAGATGGAGGCAAGTGGCGCTCCGCATGTTCTCTGGTTGGTTTCTGGGGTGTGTCGTTTTAAGGCCATCCTTTGTTTTTTTGGGTGTCTTCAAAGGGAATCCGAAAGGAGAAGCACCATTTTGGAGGGTCCCCAAAGGCAACGTCATGTTGCTCGTCTTCTTGGATAAATGGTCATCCATCCTTGCGATCCGTGCCCTTGAGGTGTCCAATGACGTCCAGCCAGTTCAGCTGATGCAGCGGCATGCGCCAAAGTTGTTTCTAGAGTCACCGCTCGCTTCCTCTACTTGCTAGTGCTCAGTAGGGAATGACCGAGTCCGGGTGTTGGGAATGAGCCGGTTTTGGGGATTCCCGAATATAGGAAGCCGAATCTGGGATGGGTTTTCTCGGGGTCAGTCCATGTCTCATTCCCTGCCTATCGAACCAGCAAGTCTATGGTTGGTTGTCCAGGGCAAAGACCCACATTGCCCCACTGACTTTCGAGCCGAAGTTAAGCGCGTGCGACAGGCGCAAAGCAAGGTGCCTGACGCGCACAGGCTGTCAGGTGTGTTACGAGCTACTTTTTTGACCATGAGTTCAATACGGGACACCCTCAGTGCTTGGGCATAAGTCCCATAAACGATGTCGACCAAAGGCCTGCTCCAAAAGTACACATTTAGCTCTACCTGTAGCAAGAGAGGCGCGCTCTTTTGCTCAATGTCTGCTCTCTCGCGGATAGAAAGACCGATTGCTTTGCAACAAAACATGTTTCATGTCGAAAGCGATGGATATGACTCAGAGAGGCAAGCATAGCAGCACTTGTTGTTGAAAGCAGATTCTCTCACCCAATCAGCGCAGGTGATGTCAAGTTCCCCTCCCTTCCAGGAAAGAAAACCACTATTCTAGGGGGGTCCTCTGACGAGGGGCGTCCTTCGGATGAATCCGAATTTAGTACTATGCAACCCCTGAAGCTAACACGGCACCACCTCTATGATGAGGAATTCAAGAGATTTGGGATCCAAGTAATGGAAGAAGTAGCCATCATGCTCGCTGCCTTCTCCTTGGCTCAAGGGCGGGATTGTCCATGTTTAAGTCAGAAGTTCGCATGGGATATGAATCTTTCCAACTTTCTGGGGCTATCTGTTTTTGGCATTTTTCTTGGTTGAAAAGGGACACCCACGGCAAACCCACGTGTTTTTTGGACCGATCGAACTCGTAATTTTGAGTCGCTCCATGGATTCCTCGAATCGTCTGGGATCGAATTAAAAAGTCGCACCGTGGACTTTTTGCCTCATGGCCTTTCCGGTGCCGACATTGCAGCTGGCAGGGAAAACTCCCCAGCGCGCCTTGGTGAGAAACACAGAGAGAGGAGTGCAGAAGCTTCAGCGAAGGAATCCAATTGGTTTGCTGACAGAGAAATCGTGTGTGTTTTTTTTGGTTTCCCTCCCACGCCTTGATTGGTGGTTTGGACTCGACGGACCGGTTTGAATTCTACTTCCTTAAGCCAAATGGGGAAGGTATAAAAGTCCAAGCCAGCAAACTAAAACAAGCCAAACCACCTAGAGCGATGTTTTACGCTTGCCAGCTGAATCTATCGCTTCGCTTTGCAACCCCCTTTTAAAGGGCAAGCGATTCGGCGTGGTCTACCTTGGTGAAAAAATGGCGGGGGGGGGGGGGGGCTGGTGATATGGATGGATCAAAATCCCCACAACGCAGCACTTGGGATTGGTGGCTGAAATTCCAGAGTTTCATCCATCTGAAGTGGTGCGATTTGCGGATTTTGTCCACACGAATCTAAGTTACTGCTGCCTACAGCGACGATGACTTTGACGATGAGGCGCCAGATTGCGCCCATTTGGGAGGGCGTGGGGTGTCGAAAAGGCGGGACCTGCAAAAGCTGTTCTTTTGGTTTTTGTAGAGGGTAGCTTCAAAATCACCCCCCTCACTTTTCTTTCTTTCTGGCCATCAGAGCGTCCCAAGGACGCTGTGCCTGCCTCGGGCGGATTAGTTGAATGGACAAGATCCGACTCCGCGCCACGTGGAAACCAAGGCGTTGAAACCATTTGGCTGTGGGTCAAAACCAATGGGATCCCATTTTGGTTGGTAGGTGAATTCACCACCCATTTTAGAACCTATTTTAGGGGGATTTGAATGTTCACTGGGGCTAACCGGGATTTTGACCCATGGCCATTTTTGGTTGATCTCTTCGAGGGCATTGAATCGAGGCCTCCCTTCAGAAGTCCAAGCACTGGGCGTCTTGGTGCTTCGTCGTTTATGCGTTTGACGAAATCGGGCGAAACAAAGTGCGACGGATCTGCCAGGAAGCTACGAGATGGAACCTGGACCTCCAATGCTCGTCGTTCTCTCTTTCTTTTGTTGAAGGGCCCCATTATCAGCTGGCAAGAGAGGTTCTGAAGGTCTGGGGTAAGAATGGAAGCAACTTGAGGGTATGTCCGACTGTCCTACTGTTGACCTAGGATTAAGCCCGTCCCATTCCGGGGTGTTCCCTCCAAAGTGGTCTGAACCCCCGCAAGGAATTGGACGCCCCCCGATCAAAATCAACCAGGGGTCTGACTTAGATCCGGGGGTCATCAAGATCGAAGCCGGGCCCGAAGCCGCTGGCGTGGTTTCTTTTTGGTTGCCCAAAGGGAGGGCCCCAACGTTTGGGTTGTTTTGCTTTTCTTCTGCGTTGGGTATCATGGGGGCTGGGGGGAGGGGAGCCCCAAGAAGCCCCAAATTTGGCCTTATTAGGGGCTTAATAAGGGCAAGTTTGCGCTCCCTCCCCCTCCCCTCCCTCCTCCCCAGCCCCAGTCCCCATGAGGGTAGTTGAACGAAAAAGAGGTAACAAAAATCATTGCCCGGGTGCGATATGTTTTTGTCGGGGGTAAGCTGGCCCTTCTGTTTCCTCCGCAAAGGCACGCTAGAAATATGAGTATGCTGGTTACGAGATCCGTTGAGGACTTGGGCCCCCAGATTGTCCATAACAGAGGGCCCTGTGATGAACATTGTTTTGGTGGGGATGCATGTCCACCAACCACTTTTGAGGGGGTCCCCTAGAAAATTCATGGTATGCCTCGGGAAAAGTACCATGAGAGTTCAGTAAAGTGGATTCCTGCAATGATTCTAAGGGTTGTTTCCCCATTCTTTTCAACCATCCTTCTTTTCAAAAACCGATCGCCATTTCCCCTGAGTTTCCGGAGGTTTGCTAGAAAGATTCGGATGCCTGGGTTCAGAATGGAATTGGAAGGTACGCCTAGATTGGTTGTCCAAAACCCTCCACCCCCTCTCCCCCACCCAAGCCTCCAACCCGGGCTAAATGGACGTTACCCCTAGAATTTTGGAATTCCGGTTTTGTTGCGCCACAGGCATTTGCTCCTTTGGCCTAAAGCTGTACTCTTCGAAGTCATTGGCCTGGCCGGTTGCTAACTTACCTCTTAAAAAACACAACTTTTCAACTTTTGGGGTAACATGGGCTATATGTTTGTAAAAGATGAGAACTTCCCCAGGGCTTGGAGTTTTAAGGGGTAAGTAAATAGAAGGAACCCTACCCGGTGACTTGGGCAGGAAGTCACCTCCGACTCCGAAGGCGACGCCGCGTTGCTGGCAGCGCAAGGCTTCGAGCCCGGCAGAAGAAAAAGAAAAAACCGGAGCACTTCTGACTGGGCAGTTTTTGTTTTATCCTCGGATTTTTTGGTTCCCTTTGGCTTTTGCTTGGGCAGTTGTTTTTCTTTTTCTTTTTTTTAATCGGAATTTGGTTCCCGCTGGTTTCCCTTACCAGTGTGTCCTTCTTTGTAGAATTGTCCAACTTTAATCCCAATGCTTCGTTGGTTGCACCCTCATGTTGTGCTGGTTGATTTTGGTTGGAGGACATTTCTTGCCAGTGGTGCTGACGAACCTTTCTGGGAGGTCCGATTTTGTCTCTGGAAACCCCAAGGCCGGCAGGTGTCAACCTCGTGCCCTAAAAACAATTTCTCGTAGATTCTCTCAGTTGTTCAAAGCGAATCGACCTTTTGACCTTTTGGTTTTCCCTTGGCCCATTTTTAGTAGTCCCAAAAGGTGATCACCTTTTATTCTCAGTTCCTTTGGGCAACTGAGTTCTAGGCTGAAGGGGCGAGCCGGACCATCTCAGTTCCAAGAAGCCTCCAAGGGGGGGGGGCTTTGTTTTGCTGTTGTGAAAGCTGAGTCGGACGTGTCTTAGGGACCCCCGGACCCCTTTTGGTTGCTGAAAGGAGGACACCAAGTCCATTTCTTTGGGGAGAGGTCCCCAAATCCTTAAGATCATGACAATAATGAAAATAAGGAAAATAAAAACAATGATAGCAAGAATAATAAAGCAAGCCGACGCGCCCGGTTCTTCACGCGCCATTTTTGTGTGTTCGCCCGTCAGGCGACGAGCGAATGCCGATCGCCAGGAGCTGGTGGGTTTCTGGAGGGTGGAATGGGGCTGTGGGGGTTATTACTTCTATTTGGTTGAGAATAGTTGATTATTTTCCACTTGTGGTTTTGAAGGGAATCTATCACTATTGGATTTTTTTTTTTTCAGGGCACTTAAGCAAATGGAGGATTACAGCAAGCCTGGGGCTGGTGCATGAGGTTGCCTGGAAACCAGGGGAAAGTGAATGAGGTTGCGGGGCACTGGAAGCTGGGGCTGTGTTGCCAGTTCGGGGGAAGTCATCCGGAAGAATCCAGGTACCAGCGGTTTCTTCCGGGTAGATAGCTTCTGGCAGCAGACGGGTTGTGTCATGCACCCTGTGAGCAAGGTCAAGGCCACAAACCGAAGAATTGCATGACCAGAGGAAACTGTCAGAGATAGCCTCCTTGCTCGGCCATAATCCGCACTTACCTGCGACGGCCTGGGCAAAACGTCCTTCCATGTGTCCTTTTCAAGATTGGACCCCCTCCCTCCCCCCCCCAACAAAAAGCAAAACCAAAAAAACAATTACGCCAGATAGCGAACAACTGCACCTGCACCAGCACCCCAAGCAGCGCCCCTAATTGCAGGCTTCCTACCACCCGGCCGTCAATCTCGCAAAACGCGCCTGCGCCGTCGCCAGCACCTCAAACAGCACCCAGAGCAGCACCTGCTCCAGCACCCAGACTGCATGCCTCGTAGCACCCTGCCGTCAATCTCGCAAATCGCTTACTTCTCTTCTCTTTAATTATTAGAAGGTAGAACCCCTATAGCTTTCAGCCATCAGGGGAATGAACAAACATGGTGGTTTGCCTTAGAGGTTCCCTTTCAAAGCAACCAAAAGCGAATACCAACTCCAAAAGTCGACACCCAAATTCAACCGGGCAGAAATTTCACCGAAAAGAAACAAAGAGCCCAGCGAGATCTCTCTCCCTGTAAACATACAACAGCATGTCCATAGTGATAGATTCCCTTTCAATCCAACAGGGGGAATCAAACATGTTCTCAAGCAAATGGAACATGATTTGAGGCCCAGTTATTTTAGCGTATTTGTGTTATTGTTTGCTTCACTTTGAGTCACTGGACAATTTGTAAAATGCATCCTAAGCCTACCTCAGCGAAAAATATATGTGCTTACATCTATCTGCTTAACATGTCACACGCAAAGAAGACGGATAACGGGTATTTGGATTGGGGGCTAGCCCAATTTGAGAGGCCAACAGCCGCCAGCGCAAAGCTTCGCGAGGACCTTCCTGCGTCCCGGCAGCCCTGAGCCGCCAGTGGGCAACGCAGGCAGGTGTTTGGAAGGGCCCGTGGTAACCCTGAGTTGGTGATTTGGATTGGTGGTTTGGGGATTTGGATTTGAACCTCTGGCTTGTGTGGAGGGTAAATCACCAAACCACCAATCCAGAAGCACCTGGAACAAAATGGGTGTAAGTTTCCGGCTGCACCAATCCAAACAACCGAACAACCAAACCACAGAACAACCAAACCGGGAAGCTGAGAGTGTGCTTCCTGGGTCCTTAGATTTGGGTATGGGGAGGTGACTGTATTAAACTGCCCTGCCAAAAACGAACATAAAACCTGCACAGGCACCGGTCCCCTCAAAAAGGCAAACGGTCTCGGGACCGGAACCCCGGTGCAGGCCTCTCTGTGTGTGTGTGTGTGTGTGTTGGGAGGGGAGATGAATTTAAACCGGACTTATTGAGAGAGACTACTTGATCAATTTGCAAAACAAGAAGCCTTTTCCAGCAGACCAGCAGGACCTTCCCCCCCCAGTTTGTTTTACCCTTTTTTTTGTGGGGGGGGGGTTCATGTTCTGGAAGAAGGTGAAGCTCCCCGTGTTGCCCTTTTTAAAGCCAGCGTAAGCATCACTTAAAGGCAAAGCACGTGCAAAGAAAAGCCAGTTGCAGGAGTTCCCGAATTAAGCCGGAGGACGCCATGTCGAAACGCAAAATGGATGCCACCATCAAAACGACAAGAAATTCGAGGTTTCAGTTGACTCATTGTTTGTGGCGGCATCTTCCATGAAGATTCATGCCTTTGGTTGGTACAGGCGTGTTCTATGCTTTGTCCAGGGTTTGGGTCCTGCAAACATAGGTGTCCTGGTTGCTTGGTTTGCTTGAAAACAGATGACCCTGTAAACCGCCAGGTAAACCAGGGCCATCTATCTTCAACCAAACCAACCAAAGAGGGCACCTATGCCTGCAACAGGATGGCTGCTTTGCACAGGTACAGAGCGTACGCTGGACCCGCGCGCATACCTAGAGGATGACAACGCCCGGGACTGCCGACTGCCGGGGAGGTTCTTGTGCAGATCGGTCGAGGCTTGTCCATTTGGGAGGGAAGAGAGGGGCACTCACTATCTAACTTCCTCACAACAGCCAGGGGCGCTTATTAAGTGTCCTTTAGAGGAACTGCATGTATTCCGTTCGGCCCAAAAATGGCGATGGGTAACATTCCCCGTGTGGTGACAGTCATCCTTGTTGGTTTCCCTAGTGGTCACCCCATGCGGGCCTTTGGACCTATATGTTTTGTCCGGGGCTATGGCCATGTGAGCCCAGCAAGGACCGCTGGGATGCTGCCGTGAGCATGTCTGGCGCGAGGCTCGCTGTGCCGAAAGCATGCAGAGAACTTGGCATGCTGAAACCCCCCAAAGGATCGTGCGGTTCTTTGGTTTTTGGTGGTTTTTAGTTGGCTTAGTGGAGTGATTCACTGCAGATGGGCACAAGAGGGGCTTTTCAGATGTTGCGAGAAACACCTACTCACCAACTAACATGGAAGTGCACAAAGCCCGTGTCCAAGAGGTCTTTCTACAGGGGTCTGTGGACTTCCGTGTTAGTCGGGAGGGCAATGCTCAGGTGACCGTGGCTTTTAAAAAATGGCAGCCTTTACAAAGGGCTTCGCTCCAAGTAGTGGTTTTTCTTCGCTCGCGCCAAGCGTTGGGCTCAAGAGCAAGAAAGTGCCATGCTGGGAAAGCCATCAGCTGCAATCTTAGACAGGCGCTGGCATCCTTTCCATGGATTGATTCGCTTTGGTACAAAGATGTCAGAGGATGTGAATCAGAAGTGAGAGGATGTGAATCAGAAGTGAGGCAAACTTGCTGGGGTGTCTCTTTCTTTTGCATGTCATCCAGCTTTCTCCCACCTTGCTGTGATGGATCAAGTTTTGCGCGCGAACTGCGATCCGATTGCGCACCGCCTCTCTCGCAGGCTGCCCCCCCCCGGCTTAAACCAAAAGCCCACCTAGATAGCCGGCACTCTCTGCTCTTTGCTCTGCTTCTCGCCATGGCGAACTCTCGGTGCACTGCCCAGGTCTGGGCTCCCTTTCCTCTCCCCTTTTGCTGCGCCGATGGCTCCTGGCTTCGAAAGCGGCGCGTTGCTCCACTCCTTCTCCCCCACGTAAAGCATCAGAGCGCTCTGCGGTGCGCTCTGCAAGTTGTGCTGGTTGTTGCTTGAAATCGTTCTTCGCGTTCTTCGCCCGGAGAAAGGAACCCCGGTTCAAGTTCTTTGGCCAGTTTCATGGCTGGGGAGGGGAGGGAGCCAAATAAGCCGCTGGTTAAGCCCTTGTCTTAATAGGCCGAGTTCGGCCTTGGGCTCCCTCACCCCCCTCCCCTCCGGCTGTCGTCTCCCATGGCCAAGAGAGAAGGTCTGACTGTGGATGGATATGAAATCCTCGTTTCGGCACCACCGAAATCAGAAACCCAACAGAAGGATGACCGATTGCCCAGCGTAAATACCGAGCAATGGTTTAAACCATGGTTTCAAAGTGGTGCAAACGGATTTCGTCCATCCACAGCATGGTTTCCTTCAAGGGAATCCCCTTCTGGTTCGTTCCCAACACCCGGACTCGGTCATTTCTACTGAGCGCCAGCAAGTGGGTCAAGGGGTTCGCACAGGTACACCCTTATTGGTGGTTTGGATTTGGATTTGAAGCCTTAGGAGTTTGTAAAGGGCAAATGGGGTTTTCCAGCCCTAAACCACCAAACCGCCGGGCTCCAAACCACTAATTTGGAATGGCCTGGATCGCCAGTTGCTGTTTTTTTTTGTTTTTTGTTTTTCTCTTCCCCATGCACTTTACCCCAAGAACCAGCAACAGTGACCGCAAAAAGCGATTGCAACTTGGCTATCGAGAAACACCCATCCAACCGGGCCGCATGTGTCATCTGGCGCGTTGACCCAACCTCCGACTCGGCTGCTCGGGGGGCCGGCGCCTTTTTCTGAGGCGGGAACACATAGCTCTCCCACGCTGCCGCCGCACATCCCACAGGACGCAGCTTTGATGAAAAAGACGCCAGGGGGAGTTGCGTGGGTATGGGTCAAAATAAAGGCACCAGGGGACCGCGGGTTTTGGGTTGCTCCCCTTCCAACGTCAACCAAGGTTAGCACCCGCTTTGACTGGCCAATTGAAATTTGAAAGGTATTCCGCAAGATCCTTGCCCCAGGAGTTACACAAGGGAGCGGTTCCCTTTGTAAATGGCTTCCCAATAGGGATTATGGATTGGCCAAGACTTCATTGTGAACAGCCCGCTTTGAGAAGATCCAAGAAACGGAATCCTCATTGGGTTTGGGTATGCTCGAGCTTTCAATGTACGGGACTAGCAACTGACTTGGCAGTGGCTCTACTTTGCTGCAAGCGTGTGCTCACGAGCAGGCCGCCGGAGCAACTGGGATGGTCATTTGTCTTTTTGGTGCCCCTTTTTCAGGATTGAGGGGAACCCAATGGGACACCGGTAAAGGGGGGGTGTTCTAAACAAGCGAGCCCTAGCCCAGCCAGAAACGGGGGGGGGAGTCGTCGAGGTTGGTTCCAAGGTTGTGCGGCTTGATGCCCGTGTGTTGGTTTCGATTGCGGAAGCCATTCCGGAAACTAAAGAGCCCATGTTGAGACAACCCCATTCCTTCTGGTGGGGCCCGTGTTTTTTGGGGAACCCCATTCCCCCCCCAAAAAAAAAGAAAAGAAGAAGAAAGAAAGCCGCCGCCGAGAGTTTTTTCTTTTTGTCGCTTCCCTTTCAAGTAGCCAAGCAACAAGAGGTCCCAACCTGGAAAGACCTGGGAAACGTCGACCTGAGGCCGGCTTAGTGCAGCTCGATGAGCTGAACAGCAGGCGGAGAGTGGTGCTGGAGATGGGGACTTCTCAGGGAGGGGGAGAGAGGGGAGATGGGGGCGAGAAGGGGGGGCGGAGAGATGGGGGGAGAGAGGCGGAGAGAATGGATGCATAAACTTATCCAAAAAGGGGCACCATTTTGAGAAACATCCAGATGTGAGTGGCGGTGTCTTTGAATATCTAAGTCACTGTGATTGGGAAGAAGGACCTCGAGGTTCCCCCCGTGTTGGTTTCCTTGGCCAATGGGCGAATTTAGGTCACTCTGGGCAATGGGTTTCGCGAAAGCTGGACCTGTTGTTGGAGAAGCGAGTTGTCAAAGGCTCAGATCATCTTGATGGATCAAAGTGATCTTCCCTGTTCTTGGCATGGTTGTGTTCTTTAGTTTGTTGGTTCTGTTCACTTTTAGTAGGGGGCTGCAAAAAGAAACAAAGCTTTTTGCTACCATACCCAGGGTTGTGAAGTGATTTTCCTTGGTGGGATGTTTAGGCTGCCATTCGAAACCATCCCACTCGTGTTTACTGCCCCTGCATCAATACCTAAATGATGTTCACAGGATCTCCTCCAGTTGCCTTAAGACTATGTTTTTGTTTTCCCCCGTTGGTGTCAAAGGGTGATCTCTGACGACTGGAAATATACCTACTCTCGCAGTACTTCCTTAAGGAAGTGGAAGATTCCCAGTTGAAAGTCACACCCAAACGAAGAACGCAACCTCGTTGAACGCAGGCGGACGACCAGTTGCAGCGAGTGCAGCGAAGCCTTGAAGCCCTTCAAGAGCGCACGGCCTCCGCTGGGTGAGTTCGTGGATAAGTGTCTTGGACAAGCGTCGCAGAAGACTTGGTTCCCAGCCTCCACCTCCTGAAGGGTTGAGGTTTTTAGGGTTTAGTGGTAGTTTCCAGTGGTGTGAGGATATAGTGTTGGGATTTAGTGTTGGGGTTTAGTGTTTAGTGTTAGTAGTTTAGCGTTTCCTGAAGTAACCCCAGAACTGGAAGTGCTATGGCAAAAGACAAACTCAGATGGTCATGGGCCATTCCGGGGATGGATGGTCACACCATGTCATACCCATTAAATTGCTGGGGACGGACCTTTTAGGCCAAAAGGCTCCGAAGACATTTCGAGTTTGACCACAGTTGATCTCGACGCGGGTGTTGATCTGGGCGTGTCTTTTTCTTGGGGAACCCCCTTTTGTCACGGGAAACCTATACAGGAAACCCATTTTGCGGGTCCCCCCGAAAAAGACACACCCTACTTCCAGTGCTACCCCCAAGGTATTTTGGTCCTTTTTCTTCAAGGAGCCTGAAGGAAACCCATGTCGTGGGTCCCCAAAATCTGACCGCACATCTCACGTTGCTGGCGATTCACCGAGGTTGGAAGCGGCGCTGTCGAGGTGTGCCCATCTCAGTGGGTGAGTTGAGAATTGAGAAGTTGAGAAGCGTCATGACTTGAACAGAGGTGTCCTTCTTAGGGAATACTTGTGTTTGCTTTGGTTTCCCGAACCAACCCCCCAAGAAAGGTGGGTGTACCGCCCAAAGGTGGGTGTCGGTTTCCTTTTAAGCCCAGGCATAGGGCGTCCTTAGGTCAGTTTAGTTGGAACTAGACAGGTCCCGCTGGTGTCGCTTGGTGAATTGCCAACCATTGGCCAGAAAAAACGACATTGATTGAAGGTACCATTGGCAGAAAAAAGGAGAAACAACATTTGCCGGAAAAAAGAAGATATTGATTGAAGGTACCATTGCCAGAAGAAAAACAAGAAGGAAAAACCATTGGCCAGAAGAAAAAACCCGACATTGACTGAAGGTACCATTGGCATAAAAAAGGAAAACAAAACATTTGCCAGAAAAAAGAAGAGATTGATTGAAGGTACCATTGGCAGAAAAAAGGAAAACAACGTTTGCCAGTTTGTCAGAAAACAACAAAGACATTGATTGAAGGTACCATTGGCAGAAAAAAGGAAAGCAACATTTGCCAGAGAAAAAAGACATTGATTGAAGGTACCATTGGCAGAAAAAAGGCAAAAAAACAGTTGCCAGCAAAAAGAGACATTGATTGAAGGTACCATTGGCAGAAAAAAAAAAATGAAAAAATGCCAGACAAAAAGAACATTGATTGAAGGTACCATTGGCAGAAAAAAAAAAGTGAAAAACACATTTGCCAGAGAAAAATAAGACATTGATTGAAGGTACCATTGGCAGAAAACAGGCAAAACAACATTTGCCAGCAAAAAAACACATTGATTGAAGGTACCATTGGCAGAAAAAACAGGGAAAACATTTGCAGGAAAAAAGAAGACATTGATTGAAGGTACCATTGGCAGAAAAAAGTGGAAACACACATTTGCCAGGGGAAACAAACTGTTTTACCAACAGGACACACTGATTTGAAGCAGCCAGCACCCGACAGTTCGGACAGCTGGGGACTGGAGACACGCCTTGGAGCGCAGGGGCTGACCTATGGGATGCAAAAGGCCAAAAAGCCAGGCTAGGCGACCCAGAACAGTTTTTTTTTTCTTTTTTTCTTTTTCTGGGGGGGGGCGGTCAAATTTGTGAGGCGGTCGACCTCCCCCAGAAAGGAAAGGAGCGGTTTTCCGATGGTCCCTTCAAAAGCCACCAACTTTTAGCCGGGGATCTGAGGACAGACCAGAAGCATGGGGTGACTCCGAAAAGTTCGCTCGCCGAGGCCTCTCGGAGTATCGATGCCAGGCGGAAGAGGCACTTTCGGAGCACTTGTCTGCAACTTGGCAAAGGGGTTTGGTCTCAAAAAACTATTAAAAGCTTTGGATTGGGGGAGGGGAGTGAACCCTGCATGTCCATTCATGGCAACCCGTTTTCCCTTCTATGGGGAATACTAAATAAATGGAATTGGGGGGGACCCCCCACCCTTTTCCTGGGAGAGGGATCCAGGAAGCCTCGCGAATTGGTAACTTACGTATGATGGATTTATCATCAGGAAAGAAGCGTTTTCGCCAGTCCTGGGAATTGCTGAGGCGTTGGAATCCATCCAGGAGAACTATGAGCGACTTGTCCGTCTGATCACTTGCAAAGCCTGCATTCCCTACTGTACCCCCACCCCACCCCCCCAACACAAAGCCCGAACCCCAGAACCCACGCCCTTGGCCGTACAAAGGAGTTTTCTTGTCGGGTGTTTGTGCTCTGAACCTCTGCAAAGATGTTCAGTGCTTATTGCGTGCTCACGTCTTCAGCACTCCATAGTTTTTTGCTTCTGTTTAGCCTGCGCTCGCTTTCGCCACGTTGCGTCGCGTTTTGCTTGTGCGATGGACCGGCTTGTCTAAAGGGGATGAGCAAATCGGGGGCTGGCACTTTGTTGCTAATGAGCAAACCAGCTCATGCCCTTGAAATGGGGCAGGTTCAAGTCAAGCACGAGCCACAAGGGCAATTGGAGAATAGTGGTTGTTTACCAACCACTTTCCATAGGGAAGTGCTTGGGGTGTGGTTGGGGTGTGGATACACCGCCACCGAGCTACTTGGATGTTTGGAAACCTCGCGGTTCTTGGATCAGGCGAGCTCTAGAGCCGCGCAGACCAGTTTGTTTCCACATGAGTAATGGAGCTCCGTTGGTCTCTCAAAAAGGAAGCAAGAGTCGGTCCAGAAAAATATTGACTCTCGTATACCAGTCCGCGTTTCAGAGAAACATCTTTGGCTTTCAAACAAATCGGCTTTGAGGACGTGCCCCAAGGCCGGACACTCCGAAAAGGCCAGGCTCAACAACGTCCCCGGAGCTCGTGGAGAATAGGCTAGCCCAAAGCTGCAAGGATTTAGGTATGTTTTTGGACTGCTTTGAAGGGACACCAAAGGGATTTGCTAACCAGGAATTCTGACCACTTGGGACCGCCTAAAGATCACACAAAAAATCTTTGGACTTTTTGAGCGTGTCGTAGGCTTGGGGTGGGGCCGCTTACTGGCGCACTGGACAATATCACTCGGAAGGAGCTGCAGGCTTGGCCAAGGATTTTTGCACACGTTCGCTGCCGCGCGCGGGGGCCATTGGCTGGCATCACCGCCGCTGCAATGGGATATTTTCGCGGCCGCCAAGCTGCGCGCCGCGTTGCCGACCCTGAGCTAAACACGGGCTTTCCAGCAGCTTCCGCCCAGATGCTTTTCAGCGATGACAGGCGCAGCGCTCCGTCTCGGAAGGGTCATAAATCGCGAACGCAGCCCTCGCTGAGGCGCGACTTGGCGGCGTTGACCCTGGAGAACCAGTCCTTGCGAAGCAAGCTTGGGATGAAAGGCCCGGGCTTTCCTTTTTAAGAATTTGGGACAACCACAAGTTGAGGCGCTGTTCGTAGGAACCCCCAGTTGCTGCATGGCGGAGCTGCAAAGGAAGAGCTCAGGATGAGCCAAGTTGGCTGCATCCTATTGCTGGCAAGGGGGCAAACGCAGATGAGAGCCCCCTCGTCAGTCAAGAATCAGGGGCGCAGAAGCGGGCGGAGCCATTCGGAGGGCGTTTCTACTTGAGCGGTTAGTAGGCTGCCCAAATTCTCCACTGCGGGCGAGGCTTCGAGGATGTCAAGAAGATCATCTTCCAGTCCCCCGAAGGCCAAACCCGGTCCAGGCTGGCAGCCCACAAGGTTCGTCGCCAGTTCGGCTCCAGGAAGAAAAGCGCAACGGTGTCCGCCGGTGTCCCCACCTAAATGATGCCCACCAAACAGTCCCTGATCAAAGGTCATACCCAAATGGTTTCCACACCTGTTGGAGTTGCCCCCCCATGACTCATTTTTATGTTTAACTGTTCTATTTCATTTTTTATTTATTTATTTTGGGGGGGGTCCTCCAACAAAATACACCTACAGAACCAGCTTCCCCTAGAGCTGCTTCGCCTCCGAGCGCCCCCCTTCGCAGGCGGAGTTCCCAAGGCTCCGTTCCCTCCGTGCCCTCGCGGAACCGCTGGATGGAGAGCGAGGAGAGCGAGAAGCCCGCGAAGAGCATCTCTGCGCACGGCCGGCGCCTGGGCTTCATGGATTGGCGCTCACAGGGCGATACATTTGGCCCAGTTGAAAGACCAGGGTCACTGAACAACTGAGTGGTTGTTGTTGGGAAACATTTTACATGTTTGCTTGTCGTGGTTTTGTGGTAGAAATCCCTACTTAGCCGCTAAAATTTGTTTTTTTGTTCCCCTTCCAACGTCAACCAAGGTATGAGGCGAGCTCGCTATAATTAGACCCCCGAGTGGTGAGCTCGCGAAAACAATACGGTGATTGCGGCCTAATTTGGGGATAGAACGAGCGAAGGCCATGATAAAGGTGATTGATTTACTTGGGGATCCAAAGTTCAGCATTTGGAGTTGTAGCAAAAACTGCAAATCGCGTCCTTTCGGGCTGCTTTGCGTGGAAGCAGATGCTTGGTAAATGAATAAACCACCAGCTACACCAGGGCCATCTATTTTCAACCAAAACCAACCGACCCCATCGCACTGTTTGGCATGACTGGGGGGTTGTGGTCTCATCGGT
>CAUJNA010003534.1:220681-228181 GCA_963377175.1 Effrenium voratum | reverse complement strand
AGCCACGGAGCCCCAAATTTCGCCCCCGGCTTGGATCGAGTCTGTGGGGCTGAGGTCCTGTTTCAATTCCAGATGGGGTGCCCATGGACACTTTGGCGAAGTTGAGTCACACTCAAAACCGATTCGGGCAAATGAAGGCTAGTAAGGGACAATCCCCTTGCCATAGTTAGCTGCGGATCTCCGGCTTCTTAATTCTTGAAGCATGGTTCTGGGTCGACCATTTTAGTACCGGGTTTTGAGCAAGCGACTCAGTTGGCAGAGGGCAAACGTGTCGTTTGCCAACCCGCGCCAGTCTCAGAAAGTGCTGATGTCTCGGAAGAAGCAATCGCCTTGTGGTCCGAAGCTCAGCAACCGGGAACTCTGCGGATGGTCCATGTGCGGTCCCGAAAGCAGGGGGTGTCAGGTGCCCGTCTTTCTGTGTGTTGTTTTTTGGGCGGGGGTTCAAGTTTGGCCCTTCCATTTTTGTATTTCTTTGTTCTTGGAGGGGGGGGGCGTTGTTCAAGTAAGCCATTGTTGGCCCATGTTGGCCCTTCATTACCTTTCAGCCCCCCAGACAGAGGACCCTTTGCCAAATGGCTGAAACAAGTCAGGGGTCGACATGGCCGAAACGTGATTCCATACTTTGGGAGTTGGATGTGAGCAGAAGCCAAGCAAGGCAAGACTGGAGGTAAGAAATGGATACAGGACAAAAGCTACTCCAAGGACATCCAAGCACAAAAACAAAAAGGTCTACTGAGGGTACCATTTAGGTACCCTTAAAATATGTTTCTTGTTCAGGTACCTGTTTTGGGGGGTTGTTTTTGCACTTCAGGTGATCCTTACTTGGTGGTTTGGATTGGTGGGGCTGGCTGTTGTGGCGGGTGAATGGGAAACCGCCAAAAGAGAAATAGTTTTTTAAAGCCTAGGGGAAGGCAGAAGCGCAGTTTGGGTCCGAGCTGCCCACTCGAGGTTGGATTTGCCACCGATGTCCCCCCCCCTGCATTTGCCCCGTCATTTGATTTGTAATGGCCGCAATTGCCAAATGGCACCAATTACATATAAGAATGAAAACTGTGAAAAATGGGAACGCTGGAGGGATTCGAGCCCACAACCTGCCCGCACCTTGTGCTGGCTACGCTGCCATTGCGCCACAGGCCCCCGCCACTCTTCTTTTTTTTGGCGCCCGATTGTCATGGGCAAATTGGTGTCTTTCTCGGCAACAAGTACAAGATTTTATTGAATGGCGCTAATCCTTGGGATGATGCTGGATTAGCAGAGTTTATTGATGTAAATAACAAACGTGGAACTGGAAGCCTCCCTCAGATCAAAACCAGGGGAACCCATTCGATACGTTCAAAAAAGGATACCCACTGTGTGGGGAACAAAGCCGCCGCGAGGCGACTTTGCATCAGTGATGCCTCACGATGGCAAAGTGGCCGTGGCCAGAGATGGCGAGGACGCAATGCGTAGAGTCCTTTTGTTTTCCTATGTTGGTCCATCTTTAGTCATTGCCGCAACGACTTGAGTTTCTATTTCGTGGTGCTCTGGGCAACTTGTGGGTAATTCAAGGTGCTAACTTATTTTTACAAGTAGTGGACTCCCACAATCATGATTTAACATTTACGGTACCCCAAACCCCCAAACCCCAATTCTTCAGCCCCAGATCCCGGCTTTTCTTGGTTGGAGGTTGTATCCTGTTTGCGTGCCGGTATTCGGGGCATGGTTCAAAGGAAGGATCGCTTTTGCGTCTTCAAAACTTCGGGTTGGGCCCCGGAAAAGCGTCAGGTAGCCCTCATATTAAAGGGCGGTTCAACGGCATGGATCGATGATTTGGATTTGAACGGAGCCCTGGTTCTTCTTGGGGATACATGGGAAACCACTAACCTCCAAGCCACCAACTAAAGAGAAGCTGAACACAAACCAACACACGAACGAACCAACCAACCAAACAAGCAAGAAAGCAAGAAAGCAAGAAACCAACCAAACAAGCACACAAACAAGCAAGCAACCAAACAAACAAACAAGCAAGCAACTAAACAAGCAATCAAGCAAGCAAGAAAGCAATCACACAAAACAACAAACAAAATAACTAAACTAGCAAACAAACAAACTAGCAAACAAACAAACAAACAAACAAAGAAAGAAAGAAAGAAATAAACAAACAAACAAACAAACAAACATACAAACAAACAAAGCCAAGCAAACACACTTAGACTGCCGAGGGAGAAAGCCTATCAAACTCAAGTGACACCAACTCGAATGGCGCAGCATGGATTCCGTGTCGCGTGTTTTTCAGTGAAGTCATGAGGTTCGAAAATCACTAAGAGTGAAAAGGGGTGAAGCACGCACAGCCTAAGGGGAAACCAAGCCCTGCTATAGCAACGCAGGCACGTCAATCGCGGGTCCGAGATTGAAATCACAGGTCTTCGAGCAAAGGTCTTCGTGCCAGACCCCCTGGCACCCCCCGGCACCCGGGGCACCCCCTGGCTGGCACCCCCTGGCTGCCGCTGGCACACCCTGGCAGGCACCTCCTGGCACCCCTGGCACCCCCCTGGCACCCTGGCCCTGGCACGCCCTGGCACGCCCTGGAACCCCCCAGCTTGGGTAAAACTGCAACTTGGCACACGCACGCTCACAGCGCTGCACTTGCCCTCCTTGCCCTCCAGCTCACGGAGTCAAATCGGGGCATATTCCATGTGGCCTCGTTGAAATATGACCCTTCACTGTTGTCGGAGTGCATTTAGGTTCGTTCAGCGTTTGGTCGCCCCCCAGTTTTGGCAGGGGGGCGCCACAAAAACAAATAAAAAGAATGTTTTGCTACCGTCAAGGGTTGGAAAGTACCCTAGCACCTCTTTTGGGATTGGCTCAAAAGATTGAGTTGGGAATTGCGGTTGTCCTTTTGTTTCCCTTTTAACCCCGAGCAAGGGGCGGGCCTCAAACGAAATCCTGCGAGTGTCCCTTGAACCCCTCAAACATACTGTGGATGGACGAAATCCTGCACCACTTGGCAATCGTGGGACCCAAGTGTTTGTTGGCATTTACAGGGGCATCATTATTCCAGGCTTTCTTAGGTGGTGCAGGATTTTGTCCATCCACAGTGTGGATGGCCGAAATCCTGCACCACCCAAGAAGCCCTGGAAAGATTTAATTCCCCTGTAAATATCAACCAATAATGGCTTCGTGTGGTTTCAAAGTGGTGCAGGATTTCGTCCATCCACAGTATGCTTAGTTTCGTTTCGCCGCTAGATTTGGCCCGGGTTCAAATTCCAAAGCACCGTTCACCACCAACTAGGTGCCCGACTCCCCGCTTTCCGGGTGCTCAGGGAATGAGGGAATGACCCTCAAAAACCCATCCAACTTTACTGGTTTTCCTATTTGGGAATGCGCAAAACGGTTCCTTCCCAGCGCCCGGAAGGTCGCTCCCTACCGCACCCCCCAAGACTCGCCCGGCGTTTGGAGGACTCCGAGAGCGGAAGCAGCTCAGGGAGCAGCGCCCGGGATTGCGAGAGAGAGACGTGTGCTGCTTTGTTTGGGGTGGGGGTTCCCAGTCCCAGAACTCGGGAAACTTTGCAAAAGGTTGGTTTGGAGTTCCAAAATGGTTTGGAGTGGCGGGTGTGGTTCTGTAAGGGCTGGTTAGAAACGGTGTTTTTTTTGTGCTTTTTTTTTTTTTTAACGAGTGGCAGTTTCAATGGAAAAGGTTACCCCAAATTGCTGGTATTGGTTTTGATTTGGATTTGACTGGGCCGTCAGGCAAGGGGGCAAATGGGAAGCCCGAATGCACGAGTCTTTTTTGGAGTTGGTACCCCCTTGATTGGGTGACTTTCATTTGTTGAAATTCATAGGTGTTTTTTTCCCGTTGGGTTTGAAGGGAGTCTATCGCTGGAAATTTTTGAGCCCCTCGATTTGTTTGAACGGGCTTGTGGTTCTTGAAGAGTGCTTGGGAAGCCCCAAGAGGGAAGCCGGATGAAAATCGATGGTTTAGGAAATGAGACGTGTAGTGGCAAGAGATGTTCTGCAGACTCGAACTGTCCCTTTTTCTTGATACGAGCTTGGGAGTCCGATTGTCTCATACGGCGGTTGCTCCAAAAATGGGTCTCAACTGGAAAAAATGAGACCAAGTTTTTGTGGCTTGTTCTGCTGGAATTCAGAGCCACATTTCTGCCTTGATTTTGCGCCGTACAAATTAGGGATCTTGGATCAGAAGCTTGGGGAGGAAAGGCCGACATGAAGTTCCCAGTGGACACCTGCCAGGATTTTTGAGGAGTTGCTGCGATTCAGCGGTTGATTGGTCGGTGGCTCTGTCACTGTCCAAGTTAAATGGGACAGCTCAACGAAAGGCTTGACCTGAAGTCAAAAAGCGACCCGAAGGCGTGACCAGAAGCTGGTATGCAGCGGGGTAGAACTCCGTCTTTCTTTTTCTGGGGGCTACGGTCAGTAACATATACGCCTGGGCAGGCTGATTTGCTGGTAATTTGGCTGAAACGGGGTTGGACTCTCCTGATTGAAGCCCAACATGAGTTTTGATGTCTCTTTGGTTTCAATCAAGAAACAACCTCCAGCCACCCTTGGGCCGCCTCATGCCGCCTCTTTTAAAGTATCGACTGCAACGCAGTCATGTGGAACACACAGACCCAGCGCTGGCTCCAAAATTTGCGTTCCGCGGTGCTTCGGGTCGCTGATGAAATGCGCACCGCGTTTGGAATTTGTCCAAGTGTGCGCACGACTTAGGCAAAGCGGACCGCAAGGAGGAGTACACTTTGCTGCCGCTTTGGGAGGCTGAGCCAAGCATGTTGGGACAAGCAATCCATGTTGCTCAAGATTGGACAAAGGAAGAAAGAAAGAAAGAAAGAAAGAAAGAAAGAAAGCAAGAGGGCAAGAAAGCAAGAAAGCAAGAAAGCAAGAAAGCAAGGAAGCAAGGAAGCAAGGAACGAAGGAAGAAAAGGAAAAAAGAACCAACATCAACTGCAAGAGGTGAAAAACAGTGCAGAAATAACAAGAAAGAGAGCTATAGTTCTTATATGATTGCAACTTTCGCCCACCTACTGGCATGCCAAGGTTCAGGGAGTTGTCATTTCTGGACAATTTTCTTCAATACCGGACAGATTGACCAAAACAGCCCCAAGCAAAACATCTCTACGGGCCACCAGCCGGGAGAAGGAATGAGGGATGGGGATGGATGGGAATGTTTAGCAACGGTTCCCAGAAATGCGTCCCGAAACTCGTCTCGCGGCTTTGGGGCCAAGAACTTATACCGATTAGAAAACCAAGAGGGTTTCACGGCGTTTTGAGTGTGTCATCGCTTGAGGGTATCCTTCTTGACACGCGTTTCAAGCAATCAACCAACGAATCAACCAAGCAAGCAAGCGACCAACCAACCAAGTGGACCCCAAGCTGTGCCCCGTCTCCCGGCTTTTTGTTGGGGTCCTCTTGAATGCGCAGATTGGTTACAGCCCCATGAATCAGTTGGAACCGGTTGGAACGCTTTAGGGGAATCGCTCCTTCTTCGGAGACCTTGGTGCCGTCGGATGAGAAGCGCAAACCAGCCCCACCGCTCCCTTTGAAAAAAGGATAGAAGCGCAAAACGCGGCTCAGTCGCACTTGTGATTTCGTGCTTCTTCTGTTGGCCCCGATGTGTTTTTTAGTGGCTGGTTATTCCCCCCTGTCTTTTTCTTTTTGCGGGTCCCGACCAAAACGCCACGGGACCGGGCCACGCCTCTCGCTTCTCGCTCTTCGCTTCTCGCTTACTCACCTCTCGCCGCTCGACGGCGGCGAGGCGTCGGACCGGCTGCAGAAGAAGCTCCGGAAGAACAGCCGGTCGGAGGCCGCCAGCTCCGTGGGGGGCTGAGTTGGGCCTGGTGGTGGGGACGGTGGTGGGGAGGGGAGGGGGGGCTGGTTTGGGGCTTGGGATTTGGGGTGGGGGGGTTTGGGGTTTGGGGGGGGGGGGGGAATCCAAAGCTTGGGTGTCAGAGGTGGTGTCTTCTTCTTCTTCTTCTTCTTCTTCTTCTTCTTCTTCTTCTTCTTCTTCTTCTTCTTCTTCTTCTTCTTCTTCTTCTTCTTCTTCTTCTTCTTCTTCTTCTTCTTCTTCTTGTGTTTTTGAAAATAAAAATGTTTAGGCGTATTGATTTTATTTCAGAAACTATGTTATTGTTTCGTTTTGGTATGCTGCAATAAAAATATTTATCAACATGTGTTATGTTGTAAAATGGCTGTTTTGGGGCGCTTATTCAAAATATGGCAAAAAACCTACTGTGGACCCTAGACTTTTGGACTCGAAAAAGGTTGCGCATGGCCTGTCCTAACTGGGGGGTGGGGGGTGGGGGGTGGGGGGGTGGGGGGGGTGGGGGGTGGGGGGGGTGGGGGGGGGGGGGTGGGGGGGTGGGGGGTGGGGGGTGGGGGGGTGGGGGTGGGGGGGTGGGGGGGGGGGGTGGGGGGGGTGGGGGGGGGGGGGGGTGGGGGTGGGGGGTGGGGGGGTGGGGGTGGGGGTGGGGGGTGGGGGGGGGGGGTGGGGGTGGGGGTGGGGGGTGGGGGGTGGGGGGTGGGGGGTGGGGGGGTTTGGGGGTTTGGGGTTTGGGGGGAGGAGGAGGTTGGCAAGATCCAAAGCTTGGGTGTCAGAGGTGGTGTTGCTTCTTCTTCTTCTTCTTTTTCTCTGGGTCCCGGGGTTCAAATAGTTGGGTGTGGATACGAATCAGGAATCATGGCGATGTTGCAACCTCGAGATGGGGCGTTCATTGTCGTTTCCAAGTTCATTTTGTTTGTTTTGTTCAACAAAAAGGAAAAAACAAAAACATATACATAAATAATAGACAATTTCCAATTATAATTTACTAAACTAATCCAAATTCTTGTATTTAAACAAAAAGGTCTGCGGGGGATCTTTCAGGTGTCCCTCAGTTGCGGGTTTGGATTGGCTCGGGTTCTTCTAGACGGTAAATGGGCAAACCCCTCCTTGTTGGTTTTCCTTTCACCCCGCCCAAAAAGGGGGGGCCCTCCAAAAAAGGGCCCAAATATGGACCAAGAAACATGGCTTGGTGCACCTTGACCCTTCTTTGTTTCAACTCACGGGTTTGACCTGCATTGATGTCAGTGTTTCACTTCACCCGGATTTGGGGCACAAGGTTAAAAACAGTGAGGGATGTTTGCGTATGGGTTGCGGCCATGAATGTTTCGTTGAACACCCTGTCAAACAGGCTTGGCCGAATCTTCATGAGTGGCCACCATGGGGTTCATGTGCATCAACCCACAGGACCCCGAGCCTCTTTTTCTTCTTCTGGTTTGCCTTTTGAACGGGGTGCCCTTTTCTGTTTTCTTGAGCAAACCTGAAATTTGTCTGTTTGTTTGAGCAAACTTGAAAACCCAAGCCTTGACCCAAACAGTTGCACGAGCTTCGTTGCGCGAGGCAATGTTTGTGTGCCCGGAAACGGCTTTCGGAGCCTGAGGCTTGCTATGAGGAGTATGAGCCGGACTTTGGCACACTGGAGCCGCCCTGGCGGCTCGAATTGAACGAATCGCTGCACCTCCCTT
>CAUJNA010003534.1:198181-213181 GCA_963377175.1 Effrenium voratum | reverse complement strand
ACGCACCCAAACGAGTACATGAGGAGTCAAGAAATTAGGGTCAACACTTGTTGGTGCTCACAAGGGTCCCGGCAACGACCCAAAGAAGAGCCATCTATTCCACCGTTGTTTTTTTCTTTTTCCCCTGGAATCCCCCGAAAACGGCTCATTCCCAGCTGCCCTATCGCAGCCGTGACCCCCTATTTAAAAAAAAAAGGCCTTGCTGGTGTCCCTTTCTTCGGGGAGAAAAGCCTGGGATCCTTCCCATTCCCTCCCACATGTTCTCATAGACTTTCAAGGACTCCTGCCCCTTCCTTGCGATGAACACCGTCTTGCCAATTTTTTTTGGTCAGTTTGAAGGGACCCTTCCGAAGCGGCCTCCGGCCGCCGGTCGCCTCCGGTCGCCAAGCCGTTTTCGGTAGCGGGGTGGCGGTTCAACCGGGAGGGACGGCTCAGGGTACCTGGTGGCTGGCAGCGGCCTGGGCCTGGGTCAGCTGGCCCGGGCCATCCGCATGGCGCGCGCCGTGAGGCGGGACGAGTCGAGTCGGAGTTGGGGACTGGTCATTCTGTCACTCAAAGAACCACTGAATACAGGACAGTCAAAATTTCGGAGGGTTTCTGGTGATCAAAGTCAGAGAATGGAAATCGGTGGTTTCCCCTTCACCCACTGAACCGGGGGTGACCACTCAACTGGCTTCTTATCCGGTTCCTTTGGCTTTCAGCTTGTTGGCTGGTGTAGTGGCGGGGTGACTCCGAATTTTTCCGCCCAAAAGCTGAGACTTTGAGCTTTGGGGATCTGAGGGCAGCCGACTGGGAAGATGGGATGGAGAAAACATCCGAAATGGGCATCCGAAGTTGCTGAATTCGCAGGTTTAAACAGGGCTCCTTAAAAGAAATTCATTTTGCCCATGTGAAACATGTGGCTTTTTCCGCCAAAATGCAGGGACCACCATTTACAAGGCAATGATCAGGTGCATAATGTAAGGATCCCTGTGAAAGGGTAGTTTGAGGGAGGAAGTCGATGCTTGATTTGGGTATGAATCGGTGTGAGGTTGAGCTGCAACCAGCTCACAAGTGGTCCAATTCATCCCCACCGTCTGAATTCCACCAAGGGCCCCCAGTTCAGATTCACCCCCATGAGACATGGGCGGCTCAGATTTGCCTTGCGGACCAGGAAATAGGACCAAATTTTGCCCATTCAAGGGCATTGTCAGGTGTGGGCTTGGGAGGTTTGCATGCTATACCACTATAAGCACGTAAGGCGTATATACCCTTTATATATAGTGGCATGTGATCCTAAACCAATTGTTCCGTGTTTTTTTTCTTGGGCTCATATGTGCCAAAAGCCCACCTTTACTTAGAGGGAGGTTCAGACAAAGGCATTCTGGTTAAGCGCAGGATGACCGGCAAAAGACATGGCTGGGTCAAAAATGGGTACCCAAAAGGAACCTGGTAAATGGACCCCATGTGGTGGTCTAATTTTGACCCACACCCACATGGCACATATGATGTGTCCTACCGGGCTTGTCTCAAAACTCGAGGATGGGTACTCAGTTGTTCAGTGGCACCCTTTTTCCCCTTTTTTTTGGTGGCTGCCCCACTAAAAATTGTCTTCCCCAAAAGGGGTTCCCTTTTATTGTTCCAGGGTCACTGAACAACGGTCATATGGTATCCTGTTGTTTTACCTTTAAACGCCAACCAGGAGGAGTTCCTCGGCAAGTGGGTTGTCTCCAAATCGGGCAACTTCCGGGTTACCCATGAAAGTGATGTTCAAATCCAAGGGTTGTTCATGTTGCTCAATAGAGGACCAGATGGGTAAAGATCCTTTCAGCGGTAGCCAACAGAAAGCAACTCTGTGCGTGTGTCCCGCTAAAAAGAAGTGGAACTTCTAAAGAGTGAGTGGCGTCCTTTTGGTCTGCCTAACAAATAACCCGTAACATTTTTTAACCAGGTCATCTCCATTTTTGGAAACGTCGCCATCTCCATTTTTGCAAACCTCCAAATCAGAGGCAAGGAGTCAAAATAGGGAACCCCCCCAACCACCCCCTTTTCAGGGTGCCGAGCCTCAAAAAAGCAGAAACCCATTGAGGATTTCAAAAAAGGGAAGCCTTGACCCGCCAGGCTGCTTCGGCTGCTGCGAATGCAGGAGGTCATCGCAAGCCTCACAGACCCCT
Organism: Effrenium voratum; assembly: GCA_963377175.1. NCBI lineage: Eukaryota > Dinophyceae > Suessiales > Symbiodiniaceae > Effrenium > Effrenium voratum. The sequence goes on along the minus strand of CAUJNA010003534.1, from coordinate 211,028 downwards.
GGCGAAGATTCCGGAGAAAGGGTGGACAACAAAGCCTCTATAGGGGGGGGGACTTTGAAAGGTGCTGGGTGTCCTTTTAGCTTTCCGTTAAAGCCCAAAAAGACGCGGGTACCCTTGGCTCGATGTGATTTTTCGTCGGGGGCCTTTTGGTGGACAGTCGATCTTCATGTCCAAAGACTTTTCAGGTCCTCTGATTGAAATCATGGCCATATGTGGCTCAAAATTAAGCAGCTGGGGCAAACCGCAGGTTTTGGTCCATGTTTCCACTTACCAGGGATCCATCTTGGGCACCGTTTTTTTAGCCACGGCCAATAATATAGTAGTTTCATCTTCTTGAGTTCATGGACTGTAAGCTTTTTGGGGTTGGACCATTTTTTTTGGTAAATCAGCAGTTTGGGTACTTGTTTTTGGCCAAGCCACTCGAGCGGTAGTGAGTAGTTTACTCCTACAATCTTGACTTTGGTTCAGAATCACCCCAGCCCTGTATTCATTTAGGCCCATTTGAGTTTGGGCGGCGCGACCAAACCAGCCACGGATTCGACTCTCAATCCAATTGGAGCCGTGCGCCAAGACACACCGGCCCTTTTAGAGCGTCGAATTCCTAAGCTCCGACGCAGTGGTCTGGGTGCGTTCGCCTTTTTTTCTTCCCCCAAACAGTTTACTGTGAGGGGTTCTAAATTCATTTAAAGTTTGTGCTTGCCCGTCAGTCCTCAACTGTTTGGGGTCTCTGCTGAACTGTAATTTTCTCCGGGGATCTTCACGTTGTGTGTGTTTCGGTGTTCCTTTAAGACAGATAGACAAAAAATGAAAAGATGCCGACTCCAACATGTTGGGTGTTTGTTTTTTCCCTGGGTTCCTTTAAAGCCGACCAAGAAAGGGATGCCAACTCCCGAAAAACAACGATGCCAACTCCCGGTCTGTCATTGCCCGGTAGGAACGGCTGCAATCAGATGTCCTGGAGATTGCGATGCAGATCGTCAAGATGACGATTCTGCTGGCCCCTTGGACCCAATTGCTCCCATACTATTGCAATCCATGGTACGCAGGGATGCATAGGGAAAAGTACCATTTCAGTAAAGTGGAATCCTGTAATGATGGTTGTTTTCGTGGTTGTTGTGGGGAATTTCATTGCGGTGGTAGACACGTCCGCAATTCGATGCGCACCGGTTCGCGCCGGTTCGCATCGTCAAACGGGCCTGAATGGGCCTGACCTTGCGAAAGCGCTGCGCCTGCCACAAAACCCGCGCAAGCGCACGCAAACCCGCGCAAACCCGCCCAAACCCGCGCAAACCCGCACAAACCCGCGCAAACCCGCGCAAACCCGCGCGAACCCGCGCAAACCCGCGCGATCCCGCGCAAACCCGCACGAACCCGCGCGAACCCGCGCCAACCCGTGCAAGACCACGCAAACCCGCCCAAACCCGCGCAAACCCGCGCAAGCCCACGCAAACCCGCCCAAACCCGCCCAAACCCGCGCAAACCCGCGCAAGCCCACGCAAACCCGCCCAAACCCAAACCCGCGCAAACCCGCGCAAACCCGCGCGAACGCGCACAAACCCGCGCGAACCCGCAGAAACCCGCGCAGACCAAATTCGGATGCACTTCCCCCCCGACTGATTCATTCTACATCTTTGCTTATTGTGGTTTCGTGGTGGAAATCCAATCACTTAGCTGCTGAAATTTAAGTCTTTGCTCCCCTTCCAACGTCAACCAAGTTTGGCTTCCCCCATCGGAAGCCCAGCCACGGGGTCGGGTAGGGCCAGAGAGGTTGGCTGAGCCGCTTCGAAGCTTCCGGGCGGAGGAATTTCAGCATCTGAGTTCTGGAGAAGGCGAATTTACCTAACCTTTCGGTGTTTCCCGTGTGAGGTCCACGTTTTTTACTCAAGGCTCCAACCCTTTTGGGTCCACTTTTTTTCTTAGTCAAGGCTCCAGAAGGTGAACACCTTTCGTTTCCGGGTCCGAGCTGGGCAAGTGAGACATGTTGTTTTTCCTTCTTCTCGAGGCTGCACCGTTTTTCGGGGTTCCCAAAAAACCGCGGGGCCTTTCTGGTGGCCGGCGAGGACACACGACGCCACGACGCTGAGGTCATCGTTTGCCACTTCCTCGCCTGCTTCTGGTGGGCCGTGGGCACCAACGGCACAGGCGACACCTGGGTCAAGGCCTGGCAGGTGGCGAGCCGAAGACCCATGGAAGAGGGCTATAGGCTCCAAGGGAAGATGACTGGAGCGGAAGTGGAAGACGACCTTTTTCTGGGGCGACCGAAAAAAGTGGTACCCTCCCTCCAACAATGGAAGATGCGAGGAGGGTGAATTGGAAGACGGCCTTTTCCTGGGGAAGCCCATCCATTGTCCACATCCATCATTATTGGAAAGAGGGCTTATGGGGGGGTGTTTTTGTTTGAGGAGTGGTGAAGAGAAACTAAAAGGAAATGAACCGTTTTAGGGTCCCTATTTTCAGACACCCGTAGGGAATGAAATTTAAATCCCCACCTAGATCATGTTCTGAAAGGGGGGAACCACCGCTGAACCTCTCTAGCACGGTCCTCAGGATGAATCCGAAGCTCACATTGCCACTCAATAAAGGAAACGCCGGCAGAAGGCACAGGCAGCCTTGTTGGACCTAGAAGCAAACCAGAGATCGATGCTCTGTTTTGATTCTGCACCATGGGTTTCGGGTTCCATAGACTCTTTTTGGGTTTTGCGTGTGCTCATCATGGCTTGCAAATCTGAGTGTTCCTGAAGCATAGGGGTGCCGAAAAGAAACATGCCCGACGAGGCACCAATTTTGAAGGCAGTCCCCTCTTGGGGAACGCCCATTTAAAATGAACCAACGTGACAGCATTGATGTCCTGTTTAGGTCTGATTGAAAATGAATGTGTTCTACCGGTGTCCCCTTTGGTTCTAATCATTGATTTAAAGAATCTATACTTTGATTCAATCGTTTTGGCTCTAATCATTTACCACATTTTACCACGGCGACTTCACGTTGGTTCTAATCAATCTCAGTTTTTCCAGAAGCAACGCCACCTCCACCCAGCCACCCCAACCCAATCCAACCCACCCCATCCCACCGCACACCACACCACCAACCCGCCCAACCCATCCACCCGTCCAACCCATCTACCCACCCCCACCCCCACCCCTCCCCACCCCACCCCACCCATCCCCACATTCAACCCATCTTTCCATCTCAAGCTGTAGGCGGGGTCCTTTGACGCGCTGAGCACCGATGCCTCCTATGTGGTGTGCTTGTTTTGGGCCACGTCTTTGCCAGAGGCTAAGCCGTCCGCTTTCGGTCGCAGCATTTTCTGCCGAGACTTGCGCAGTGCAAATGCGCAGCACCTGGAGTGCCGATTGCCAACATCACGTACAGAATAGGCGTGGATGCAAGTCGCTTGTTCAAAAGCTATGTTCATAAGTGCTCACTCTGCCGCCTCCATAGCAAAGGATTCATAGTGATGACTAGCAGGTGGGTCCTGGGGCTGAGCATATATAACAACTACAGTTGCACAATGGCATGATACGGCATGATCCTGACGTCCACAGTCCCCAAAACAAGTATTCCCAGTTGTTTCCTTGAAACGTCACGTTTCCCAAAGCAAGCTTCTCTTGCTGGTTGGATGGGCAGGGAATGATGCAGGGTGTTGGGTATGAATGTAGGGGTTCCCTCAAAAGAAGCCATACGGGATGGTTCATAGGGGTCATTCTCTCAGTCCCTGCTGGGCACCAGCAAGATTGTCCCCAAGTACCATCAAACACCCAAACATAGGCAACCCCCTACCCTTCCTCCCACAAACATGGCACGTGTGGGAGGGTACCTGGAAGATGAGTTTCCTCCTAAAGGGACCCCCTGTGAGATGCTATGTTAATGGGAGGTCATGTAACTGTTGGTTCAGATCGATTTGGGGATTTGAGGCTGAACCGCCAGATCGGCCAGGCGAGTCGCAGTGAGTCGCAGAGAGTCGAGTCAAGGGGTCCGCGCACCAGATTTGCTAAGGTGAGTTTTGGGTTTCCTCTTAAATACAGAAACAACATCCTTTGGCCTGTCTTTCCTTTTGGGTTTCCTCAAAGGTTTCCTGCAGCCCGGACCCTGACCGACAAGGTTCCGGTTCCGGTCCAAAAGTGGTTCCGACCGCAGAACTGGCCGGGCTCAGGTTTTCGGGCGGCTCCCACAACATCATCCCCGGGACTTCGGAGGAGCGCATGTACGGCGCGGCTCGGACCGATTTTGCGCGTGTGAAAAGAGGAAGGCTGCCGTGCTGCTCATGCAGTGGGAGTCGTTTTTGGGAGGGTGCCCTTGAAAAGGTGGAGGTGCTATGGGGAAGCCAAGAGCAACACCACCATGACCCCGCCCCTCCCCTCCCTGGCCAGTTTTGACATCTGCTGGCATGAAGGGATACCGACCGCAGTACCGAGTGGGATGGCTACACTCCAGCTATATAAGTTTGGAGCGATTTGAGCTACATATGTAATATCATATGTACAACAGTGTACAAAACAACAATCCTTGATGCAAGCTATCATGGGGGATAAAAGAAGCCAAAAAAAATGCAATCGCCCATTGAGGTCGGTTCCATCCCCGTTTTTTCGAGAGACTTCCACCATCCGCCTCCAAAGCGCCTAAGCGCCGATGCTTAGGTGGCTGCCAGCCTGATGAGCTTCATGTTCTTGCTCATCATGCTGGGGACGCTTACCTCTGGCCTAACACAGCGCCACATTATCGAGCCTAGTCTAAAGGGATGGGACGGATGGGTGTTGGGAACATGTGGGTGTGGAATTCTCCCTTTTTTGAGCTAGGGTGGGAGCTAGGGCAACCAACTTGCTGGTGCTGAGAAGGGAATGTGGGAATAAGCCTGGGGATTCCTTTAAAGGAAACTATAGGGGAGGTTTTTTTTATGAGGGTCATTCCTTCGTTCGCTGAGAACCAGCAAGGGAAACAACCCGTTGGGTCGCTTCTCTCACCTCGCGACCCTCGACTGAACAATCAGGTCCCAGGGGCCCTTTTGCCGTTTCTTTTTTGGTTGGGAGGGTTCCCCTACTAAATTAGACTACAGAAGAAAGTTGGTACCCTTATTCTAAGCTCTCAAATCTGGAGGACCTAGACAAGTCAATAGAGTTTTGTTCGGTGTCCGTGCACAACAAACGGCACGACAGGATGGCAGCGGCCAGCGGCAGATGGCCACGCTGAAGACGTACTTGCCACTCGGCAGGGTGAAAGGCCGCGGTTGCGGACAACGTGTCAGTGACAAAGATCGGCCTGGGATCCCAGGATCCCTATGATTGCTTTTGGACCTTTCAGATTGTTGGGAGGTTTAGGGAGTTTTGCAGGGCTTGTGTTTGGGTGTTCTTGTGCTCGTGTGCTTGTGCGTATAAGAGTGTCTGTTAGTGTGCTTGTGTGTGTGTGTGTGTCAATGTGTGTGAGAGTTAGTGTATGGGTTTGTGGGTGTGTGGGTATTTGTGCTGGTGTTTGTGTTTGTGTGTTGGGCAGTGCGGGATGCGAGCCACTGGCTCCAAACCCAGGCAACATGGAGAAGGGCAGTTCCAAGCATCTGGATGGACGAACTCCTCCACCTGCCAACTGGTGTGAATGGGACTTTGTCCATGAGTAGGTGTAGATACTTGCCCTTCACACGGTAGACCACCTTGACAACAGCTTGTGACAGGAAGAGTTTGCTGTTTGGTCCCAGAAGCCACAGCCTGGAGGGCATCGGCGCAGCCAGAAACCAGACACCAGCCAAGCCTCTAGGTGCCCCAGCCAGGTGCCTTTTTGACCCATTTATTTTTTGGTTGGGAGGGTTTTCCCCTGCTAAAATAGACTACAGAAGAACAGTTGGTCTTATTCTAACCTCTCTACTGGAGGACGTGGCCTGATGTCGAAGCGGTCACGGAAACAACCTGTTGGTTGGGGGAACCTATCCATATGTAGTGCATAATTAGTTGACCCAACGGGGAGTGTCAGAAACTACGGCCACAGTGGCCACGTTGATTCCCGGTTTGTGTCTTATGACTTGGTTCCATTTGCTTAAGAGTATTGTTGTTTATTTTCACCTGTTGGTGTTGAAGGGAATCTTATGACTCGTTTCGGTTTGCTTCTGAATATCGTTGTTATCTTCACCTTTGTCTTTTCTTTTTTCGGGAACTATCACTGCACATATTGTCTCATTTGTCCAAGGGGACAAAAACTTGCCGGCGCTCAGCAGGGAAAGACAAATGGAATGACTCTTATAAACCATCCGTCCCCGATTTGGTTTCCTTCATTCGGAATCCCAAAACGGTTCATTCCTAACACCCTGCCTATCGCACCAGCAAGAACATGGGGGGGTGTTGTCCTGTTGGCTTTCCTATGCAACAGAAAAGGAGTACCCCCAAAAAGACATGCCCATCTCATGTGTCCCAGAACACTTTTAGAAAAACGAGGGCGTTTTCGTTGGAACCCCGACGGGAACGCGCGTTTGTTGGAACCCCAACGGGGAGATCCTCCATGTTGAAGGGGGTGGGGATGGAAAATTGGGTCCCGCACCCCCCACCCTCCTCCCCCTCTATCGGTAGGGAACCTCCTGCGAAGTGTTCTTTCACCTGTTGGTTATGTTCACCTGCTTGTCTTCCCCTGTCGCTTTGTTGTTTTTTTCCCTGGGAATCTACCACTGGCCCTTTCTTCTCTCATTTCTAAAAGCCGCTTCTCACTGACCCAAACAAACCGGCTTGGAACTTTCTCCGTTGAAACCCTCCAGGTTGGGGGAGTCGCCCTAAATCCTAAACCCTAAATCCTGAACCCTCAACCCGAAACCCCAAACTCTAAATCCTAAACCCTCAACCCTAACGTTGGAACCCCCTCCGTTGGGGGGAGTCGCCCTAAACCCTCAACCCTTGGAACCCGGGGGAGTCGTCCAAACCCTTCGCTTCTCCTTAGGCGGCAGAACGCCATCCCCAAGAACCTCACGAAGCGGCTGTGCCGCTCCGCGAAGCACGCCATCTCCGGGGACCTCACCGCGGACAGCGTGCAGCTCCTGTCGGCCCTTGGGCTCGGAGAGGGGGAGGGGGGAGGAGGGGGGGGGAGCTGCAAAGGGGGGGGAACCCCAAAATTCGGTCCAACCCATGGATCATGGATGTGGACGTGTGTGGAGCTTCTAGAACGCTAGAATATTGATAGTTGCCAGAATTCTTGAAATACTGGTCAGACTCATCGTCCTCTTCGCCAATAAGCGCAAGTGGGTGTGTGATCGGTTTGAAAAGTGAGATCCCTGGCATGGAAACCGGCCCCATGCTTCCATCCAAGTGTTGCTCTGAGTTCCCAGAGGGACACAGCGCCGAAACCGGCCCTTTCTGCTAAAATACGCGGCCCAGGGAACCCAGCAAGGAAGTCCAGTCAAAGATCTGGAGAAGACGTGAGCCCATCGTCTTGTATGAGGATAGGGCCACTAGGAAAAGGCACTTAGGATTGCAAGGAGCATTCAAAGTACGAGGCAAAGATCAAGCCTTGATGCCCTACAGAAAGATACCTGTCAAAAATCGGGACCTGTCCAACAGGTTTGTGTCATGCCATTTACCTTCCTGAAGCATAATTCAAGTTGTGTGGGGCGACCCTAACTTCCATTCAGAACTGGCGCCAAGAGGCCAGAGCCCAAAACCGCCGGCCCTGTTCTGTTCACCCCTTTTGGTTGGCATCAAAGGGAAACCGAAGGGGAGCTAATATTGTTGAGACAAGCCCGGATGGCGAAATCAGTGCAGCTCCTTGAATTGAATTCAGGCTATGTTCTGAGACACAGTGAGCAAATTGGCGATGGTCGAACTTCACCCAGTGTTGTCCGTAAAAGGACGCGCGCACAGACACAAGCACGGACAAGCACCATGTACTTGTGCGACACGTTACAAAATCCATTGCCTGAGCTCAGCGTTTCTGGTCAGCAACGCAGTAAAGGAAGCCATGCCCCGTGCCATGAATTACCTGTGCCTCGTGTCCACTGGTTTTGAAAGGGGGCCTCTTTCAGGACAGCGGTCAACTAATTCTTTGCTCAGACAATCGTCAGATGTCGAGCGCTTGCAAAAATAGGGAATTGTCTTGACAAACAACACCAATCCACCAATCCGCCAATTCCTCACTATTCTTGGCAAGTTGTCGTCTTTTTTGTTTGTTTTGGTTTTGTTTGGTTCTGTTCATTTTTAGTAGGCGCGACAAAAACTCGAGTTTTGTGCCACCATACCAAGAGCTGGCCAGTGAGGTCATCAGCGAGCCCTTGAAAGTACAGATGCACTTCGAGATGTATTCGCGCCGCTCGGCCAAGCATTAACTTCCCCACGGCTTCGCGGTGACAAGTGGCTGGGACGTTCGGGGGGTCTAAGTTGAGGGTAAGTCCCAAATTTTGTCCTTCAAAGGGTCCGGGGCCCCTAACTTAGACCTGTGCCAGCTTGGTGTCATCCTTAATCCATGGGTTACCTCAGGGGGATATGGAGTCTGTTACGGACAGTTTGGGGTCGCCTTTCAGCTCACCGGAAGGGCTTATGAAGATTTAGGAACGGAATTGGACTTCATGGCTTGTGAATTGGAGTAATTTGAATCCACATTCGAATTGGTAGACCCAAGCAAAGGGTTGAATGATCTCAGCCAAGGAATCCTGCTACATCATCCCTTCTTCAAAGACTTGCTCACTGAAGGAAACATGCTGATGCGCCGCGTATGTCATCAGGCGGGGGATGGTACAGCCGGTGTTTCTTGCATGCATCGAAGGATGGAGGCGTGAAGCGCGCAGGACCAAAGGCGGCATGGGTTTTAAACTAGGTCCGAGTAGCGCCCTTTTACCCTTTTTTTGCGGGAGGGTTCCCCTTCTAAAGTAAACTACAGAAGAAGAAAAAGGTACCCAGATTCTAACCGCCCAACTGGAGGACCTAGCAGAACCTTTTTCTGTGGTGCGAAAGAGGCTTCCGAGAAGTGTTTTTCTCGTGAAACAAACATGAGTACGGGACTGACACGTTGGTATCACGGAAACTATGGAGCCCAAATAAGCCCAAGATGAGGACTTAATAAGCCCCCTCCCTCCCCCTCCCCTCCCTCCCCTTCCCCTCCCTCCCCTTCCCCTCCCTCCCCCTCCCCTCCCTCCCCCTCCCCTCCCTCCCCCTCCCTCCCCTCTCTCCCTCCCCTCTCTCCCCCTCCCCTCCTCCCCCTCCCCTCAGCCTCCCCAGCCCAACCATGCAATCAGCTCTTTGTCTTGCTTCCGCAGCTTCTGAATTTTAAAAGCTGTTCGGGAATGGAAAGCAACAAGCAACTTCAAACCAACTCGCTGAAGTGTGGGTTCCCAACGTCGACACCCCAAGAGCTGCTTGGCTGAGTTATCTTCTTCACACAAGAGCAAGATCAGCGGTAGTAACAAAACATATATACTCGTGTATAATACATATTGTATTTCTTTTGTGTATGATTACATATGAGATCTACCTGTTGGTTAGAATGTGTCAAAAGCATAGTACTTGAATTTCCTAGATTTGTTGCACGTTCACCTTTCACCTTGGTTTCCTAGATTAGGGGTTGATCAATATTCCTGGCCCCAAAGTGACCATGGGTAGCTGTGTCCATGTGGTGAAAGCCATTTTTTGGGTGAGTTCTTTTTTTTGTCGCCCTATGTATCACGGACCTTTTGATCAAGCCCCATTTGCACCATAAATTCGCCCATTGCACGGCGGGCGTCCAGGCCATGTCCTTTCTGCTGCTTGCCAACGGGGACACCGTCTTCGATACGGACGAGGAGCCGAACGAGCCGAAGCTGCCGCTTGACCATGAGCCACGCTGTGGAGTGGCGAAATCCTCTTCTTACCTCTTAAAAACACAACTTTTCTCAACTTTTTGGGTAACATGGGCTATATGTCTGTAAAAGATGAGAACTTCCCCAATCCTTGGAGTTTTAAGGGGTAAGTCTTAGGCACCACGACATGAAACCACGGTGGAAAGAATTGTTTGTTGGCATTTGCAGGGGAGTCATCAGAAAGCAGGGTTTCTTTGGTGGTGCAGGACTTCGTCCATCCACAGTAGTAGGTGCTTTGAATTGTTTGCCTGGCTCCATGAAAAATATGAGGCCGTTTCACGAACCATGTAGAATCGAAACACATGGGTGTTGCACGCTCCATCGTCCCATTCCTTTTCGCTTGGACGCATTTAGTGAATTTCACCATTCCATTTTGTAGCAGATCTTTTACATGTGCTTCACGGAAATCAAAGGAGCAGCGTTTCGCGGTGTCCCGAAGTGTTGCAGACATGCCCACCTGGCTATGTAAATTAATGCTTGGACCACAGGGTTGGTTGCAGAAATCCCACGATTTGTCAATGTCCGCCAAAGGATCCCCAAGTGAATTCATACTGTGGATGGACAAATTCCTGCACCACTTTGAAACCATGGGAAGCCATTATTCGCTGGTATTTACAGGGGTTCTCATCAGAAACCAGGGTTTAGTAGGTGGTGCGAAATGGATTTCGGTCATCAGTACCACTCGTCTCCTGTGTTTCTCCAAATTGGGGACAGGGGACTCCAGGCCGGTCCGATTTCCCGTTCAAACCATCCAAAACGGGTCCCCTGTTTTGAGAGCCCATTTGCTGGAGGGGGGGGAAGATGTCGCTTGAACTGGCTTGCGGCTTGGCCAAAGGCGAATCCGGAGCGGAGAAAATCCTCTTGGCGCCAGTTGGTAGGTGGCTTATTCCATGGTTTAGAGGGTTGTATCCACGTCAAGCAGAGGATTTCGTTCATCCACAGTATGCTTATGAGCACTGAGATGGGCGTGGCTCAAGAATAAAGACCCCGGGTTACGCAGGTTTTAATACACTTTTCATTTACCACGGTTCCATTTTGGGCCCTTATTTTTGACCCACAGCTAGATACACCAAATCCCAGCTGATGCGTTTGTGGTGGATGTCATGGACTCCACATCTTAGGTATTTGGTGGTGTCAGGCAGCCTGGAGTACACAGACTCTTATGGAGAAGCGCCCCGGATGCAGCGAGTCCAGATGCCGCGAGCTTCGCATCGGATGCAACGACTGGCACAAGGCCCATTGTTTCACCAGAGGCTCGCCCTCGTGGCAGGTTAAAGGGAAGCATTTTCGTGCGCGGACTTTGAAAACTCAAAGAGGAGTCAACATCTGATCCCAGCGGCAGAACCAGGGAAAAAGAGGGCCTCCCTTCCAGGTGCAGGTGTCTTCGAAAGGGAGTTGATGCTAGGAAGGGCAGTATGAGAGGCACCCAACCCCAAAATCCGAAAATCCGAAAATCCATAAATCCGAGCATGTCGGGATGCCCGCAATTCTGGGTCCGTGCTCGCAAAATAAAAAATAAAAAATCGCGGCTCCAGTCAGCTTTGAGGTCGAAGTGGTGGATCGGACATGGCTGGCAGAAGCTGTGCTGTGGACTCGATGGAAACATCGTGGATGCCTGGAGACAAGCAGCGCTTGATACATTATTTGGGCTTATTTTTTGAGAATACCCCTTGTTGCGGGCTAGTTTCAAGGGACATGAAAGGACAACCCCCTTCTTCTTTTTCCTTTTGTTTTTTGTTGTTGGGGGGGGGTGACTCCCTCTTATTTTGATACATGCCCACATTCGTTGTTCTCCAAGCGAGCCATGATCAACAGACAGGTAAGCGAAGGGTTAGAGGATAGTCCTTGAGTTGCCCTTGGGTGCACACAGAACCTCACATTTCGTTCATTTCGCTCCACATCAGCAACCCTGGAATGATGACTCCTCTGTAACTATGGTTTCAAAGTGGTGCAGGAATTCGTCAATCCACAGTAGGAGCCTGTTGTTTTAAGCACCGTCTCAACCAATCAGTGGTTGCAGAGAGACACTGAAACCAATGCCAGTATCAACAAGTAAGCCGACCACAAGTTTGGTATGCTGGGGAAGCAAGAGGTGCGACCGTTTGATCAAACAAAAATGACGTGTACAAATCCATGGTTGTGGAGAATTGCAATTCCCCAAGTGGCAAAGTACTCACAGGAATGGAACAAATCCCACAACCACATTGTACGGACAGCACTCGAAAGCTTAGCCAGTTGGCACCTTGACTTGAAATCCTAGAGCCATGGAATCACCAAACGAAGAGAGCGGGGTAATTGCCCTTTTCCGGGTTGGTTTAAACAGCACGTCCTCGTTTTTGTTGGATCCGGTTGCACTCTTAAATTCGACCCCCCTGCATTTGCAAGTTGATCAAGGTGTTTTTCACATATTCATGTCTTTTTGTTGTTCTTTGCTGAGGGAGAAACCTCTTTTGGTTGGGTTACCGGGCGAACCACTTCCGAAACCTCAGACAAATCCGCACAGTCCGGCCGGCCCGAGGAACACTTGTGGCGGCCAGCGACGTCAAGATGGCGATGCTTGACGCGAACACGTTTCAGGAAGGTGTCGATTGCTTAAGTTCGCAACCCCCAACAAAAGGAGAGGGATGTCCAACCAACCACTGCTTTTTGGTTACTGTACTTGGAATTTTGGACATAGGAACAAAAATCTCGGGGGAGGGGGGGGGTTGTCTGGTTCGGCTGCCGTTTGTGTTAAGGGGAAACCTCGATTTGTGTTTGATTTGAGCCCCAAAAAATAGGTGTCCAGTTCGGGTTGCAGTTTGTTGAGGGGCACCTCGGTTTGTGTCGGATTTGAGTTGGTACCCCCAAAAAAGCAGCGGGTTGCCGTTTTACTTGGGGAAACCTCGATTTGTGTCGGATCTGAGTTGGGTCACTTGGTTTGAGCCCCCATTTGTGTTGAAGTGTGAGGGGAGCCGTTCTTGGTTGGTTCGGGAAAGCGAAAGGAAACCCGATGAAAAACATATGGCGGGCTTTTTTGGAATAGAACTTGAAGGGCTTTCCTGGGGCACCCGGGGG
>CAUJNA010003534.1:175681-193181 GCA_963377175.1 Effrenium voratum | reverse complement strand
TACTTGGCCATCCCTTATTTTCAGGTTTTGGAAGTATTCTAAACCTTGCAGATGTTGTGTTTCCGAGATGGCTCTTGGCTTTCGCCCCAGCCAGGATGGCGGATGGGAGTCTCGGCCAGGGCCTTGCGGGCCTTGCTCGCGTCACAGCGTGCCAAGCTTTAGTTCCGACAGTCTGAGAAAATGTCCACCCCCAAGTGAAACTTGATACTGTGGATGGCTACGAAACCGTTTCGCACCAAATGGAAACCCTGGAAGGATGATCGATTCCTCGGCAAATACCAACAATCCATGGGTTTCAACCATGGTTTTGAAAGCGGTGCATGATTTCGTTCATCCACAGTATGTTGTATACTTTTAGTTCCATGCATACGTGTGTGTGTGTGTATATATATATATGTATATATACATGTGCGTATCTACCCCCTTATTTGGTGGCTAAGAGAAGCCGTCCATGTCTTGCCGCAGGAAGCCCGGGGCGGAACCCATCCAGACACTCTCAAAATTGGATTCGGACCTTTTGGTTAAAGGGACGCCAATAGGAAAACGTAAAAGAGGAAACTGCACCGATCTCTCTTTGGAGAAACACCCAAGGACATGGGGGATGTCTGACCGAGTTTCGGGGAGGTTTCTCCAATTTTGGGGGAATCCCTCAGACCATGTTGGTCCGCTTCCTAGGGACTCCCAAATTTTAGGTTTTCCAGGTTCACGGAAAGCCACCATGTTGACGGATCCAAGTAGAACCCCTGGTGGATTTTGAGAGCTGGGGGCCCCCAGTTGAGTGGGGGGACTCTCACTTTTGGAGGAAGACCCCGATATAGTAGTCGTTTCCAAAAGAGGGTGTCTGCATCTAGCGCCACGTTTTCTCAAATACGGAACCCCGCTGTGAAATGGGACTGGGCCTTGTTTTAAGATGGTTTGCTTTTGGTTTGCTTTTGGTTTCCCCAACGGCCCTCACCCAACAGGAAAGGGAGCGCAAGCAGTGCGCCGGATCCACCTGCGGTGTCTGAGGCCCCGGAGCTGGGTGGCCGCGCCAATCTTTTGGACGAGGACAGAATCAACGGAAGCGTCTCTTGGTGGCTCGTCTCTTTTAGGCTCCCACCAGTTAACATGCAAAGACCCTGTAGAAAGACGACTTTCCTCTTGGAAGGGCAAACTGTTGCACTTCCATGTTAGTTGGTGGGAGGGTAGGGTTTGACTGGTTTGACCCCCCGAAATGGGGATTCTTTTCCTTGTGGCGGCCCGTTAAAGCCACCAAAGGGGGGGTACCTCAAAGACACCAAGTAGAGCTGGATATCGTCCGCGGCCAAGTCCACAAGGACCCGAGTCGACTTTCTCGTAGCTCACGGCCTTTGCGGAAGCCCCACGAAAAAAATTCGAGCGGATCCCGTTTTGCCGAGCGGGGGACCTTGCAAAGCGGGGGGGGGGGGGGATCCTGGTGGGTTTCCAGCAAAACCCACCGAAACGAGACCCAAGAGACCTCAAAAGAAAGAAACCTTGGTGGTTCCCAGCCATCCGGTTCCTCAGCTATTCAGCGTTGAAGCTTGGTGAAAGGTGGTCGGGTGTTCCCGTTTTCAGCCACAACAGCTTTCGTCACTTTTACCCGCGGATCTGAATACCCACGGCCCAGCAAGCCAAAAAAGCACACACATCGCTTGCTCAAGTGCAGATCTCCCATGGCCAGGAGTCCGAAGGCGACCCCAACCAGGCAACTGCCTGAGCGATAGCCGGAGTCGATAGGGGGCCCTTTGTTTCCCCCCACGCGCACCTTTTTGACCGCACGAAGCCATGGCTACCCCGAAACCCCGCCTGAAACTGGCGGCGTGTTTTTGAGATCCTCCTTGTTGCTTCCGCCTTGTGGGAATTCCTCTTCTCGGAGTTTCCATGCTGGGCTTCCCCTCCTATTCCTTTTTGGTTCCTTTCTTTGAGATTGTTGGCTTTCACTCCTCGGTTCCCCTTCTGGGGATTTCCTTTTTTTTTGCTCATGTTTGCTCCTCCTTAAAGGGTTCCCCTTCTTGGTTCGCTGGCATTTATTTGGGGAGGTTTCCCTAGGAGCGGTTTGCTGCTTGGTTCCCCCTTCGTTACTTCCGTTTTTGGTTTCCCTCTTTGGTGTTTGAGGCTGGTGTCGGACCGTGGCTTCGATTCTCGGTTTGCCTCGTGGTGCTTTGTGGGGGGTCCCTTGCTTGTTGCTTTTCGTGTTTTGTTTGTTCTCGCAGTTTTCTTATTGGCTTAGGACTTGTCATTTTTCCGGGCCTTTTGTCGGGCAACGCCGCAGTTCGCCTGGCTTAGAGAGCCTAGCGGGAACTTTATGACCCATCTAGCAGCCTCCTGCCGAATCGCGATTGTCAGAGGTTGGCAAAACGCATCACTTTGAGGACGTTCTTTGTCTTTGTCTTTGCGTTTGTTGGCCTTCCTCGTGTCAAGGATGTTTGCGGTTCCCTTGTTCACGCACAAGTCAATGACCCTCGAAACGTTTGCTCACGTTCTTACCCCTCTCACAGAACGGGCGTCTACCCCAAGCAAAGCGCTTTTGAATCCAGGGATCACCACGGGGTATGACTTAGGGGCATACGCTTTTGGACGATATTGTAAAGCCATCAGCAGAGGGGGTGCCCACAGAGCTCAACAACATCAATCCCCGGCGGAGAAAAATCGGCGCACTGGCGTTGCAAGTTGAGACTCCAAGGCCGAGGGAGACGAGGCGCAAGTCGGGCCACGAAAGCGTCCGTCGTTTTCGAGAGAAAGTGGTGACGAATTCGCGTGGTGTGGGTTGACAAGTGCCGCCTTGGTTGATCCATGTGCACGGCGTGCGGTGAGATGTTCGGAGAAGACCATGGGACAAATTGGGGCCCAGCACTTTTTACAGCGGGGCGCATGAAAAAGCATCAAGGGCGGGTGCTGTTTTTGCCATTGGCTTTTTTGAAGTGCTGCTTCCCCGCTAGGCCCGAAACTATCCAGGCTACTCCTGGAGAGAGGCCGTGGGCTGCCACACATGAGCCGGTCAGTGTTGACTGCGAATCCTCGGAATGTGTTTTTTGTCGAAGGGATCGTTTGCTTCAAGAACTTCTCGGCCCATGGGAAAACCTCGCATTGCTCAAATCATGATCATAAAACAAGAATTATCAATATTTGTTTGGCGCACTCGCTTTTTGACGGAAGCTTGCGGGGCACTCAAAGGCGCAGGATTGAGAACTCTCTTGTTGAATACTCAGTTTACAGGGGATCAGAGGGATCCCCCCCATCCGCCAGGCTCATGAATCCGGTTGGCGACGGTGCATGAGGAAAACCGCCCTCAAGAGTAAACGCGGTTTTTCCACGCCAGAAGGTTTTTGCGATTTAGAGGCAGCGCTTCTTGGAGAAGTGTCCGATGTGATTGTTGTTGGTGTTTGGTTGTTTGAGGCCGGATGGTGTTTGGTTGTTTGAGGCCAGATGTCATTTTCGTTGTCCACAAATGTGTTCCTTTGGCTAAGGTGCAGGTTTCAATTAATTTCTCATGAGTCTTGGCCGGACGGCCCTCCCACCAAACCCGGTTCCCTGTCCCCTTGAAAAGGTATGACATGGCTATGTATGAACTTAAATAGGGAACCACCTGAGTGGCTGGTCGTGGTAAGCTCATGAATGATGTCCAAAGTGTCCTCTTAGACCCAACAAAACTCACACCCCGTTTGTAAAAAAGGCGGAATGAAGATTGCTAAATGTTCGCGCAAGTCGCGCGCAAGTCGCGCGCAAGTCGTAGATGCCTTGGATCAGGAGTGGCCCATTTCTGTAGTTTGCATTTTCTTTGTTTCTGCAGATCCCAGCAATGAGTTGCAGCAGCAGCCAGCAGCAGCAGCAGCAGCAGCAGCCAGCAGCAGCAGCCGCAGCAGCAGCAGCCAGCAGCCAGCAGCAGCAGCCGCAGCAGCAGCAGCCAGCAGCAGCCAGCAGCAGCAGCAGCCAGCAGCAGCAGCCAGCAACAATTTGCAGCGGTGTACACACCTGAGACCTCATACACTTAAGGGGCATGTTTTTGGGGGACCTCACTCTTATGAAGACCGCCGCTTGGATTTGCAATGAAAACATCCTGGGATAAGAGTTTTAATACGTTTTTTTTTTTTCCAGCTCAGGTGTGGTCGGAAGAACTGGGCCCCCAGTCCTAGTGGTGTCCACAAAATTGCCTGCCCCTTTTTGTTGGTGAAGCGGCTTCGCGCCAGACTCTGAACCGATTTCCCGCCTTGCTGCAGCTCGGGGGCCCGTTGCGGCGAAAATGCGCCTCACGGATTCGCGGATTTGCGGCCATTCGAGCTCCTCCATGCCAAAAAGGGCGGACACGCCTCTGAAGCCCTGTTCTTCTTGCAAAATGAGTTGTCCGAAACAGGAATAGCGAGGAGGGAGCTGGATCTTGAACCCATTCATATTCCAAAGCAGCCTTGGGCAAAGGTGCGGTGGCATGTTGCAACTTGCTTCTGGGGGGCGCACCATGGTGTGAACACCATCTGTCTGTGTGACCAGCACATGGATCCTGGCTCCCTGTGAACCAGCACCCTTTCCATTGACCCCAGTGACGCGGACGGCAGTTGCGGCAGTTGCCTGAGGCTTTACCCGCTGGCCGCTGCCAGTGAGGCGGGCCTAGAGGACCCGGACGACTCAATGCGCTTTGGGTCTTTGGGTCTTTGGCAGCCGACGGATGTGGCCATGGAATTTTAGTGGTGGACATAAATCCGCACCTAAATGAATGTTAACAGTCGGACTTTCCCTGAAAAGTGGGTGGTGGGCGTAAATCCGCGCCTACATGGTGTCCTCCAAAGGGTGCCTGCTTAAAATTCATACCCATGTCGGTTTCATTTGGCTTCCCTGCAAACAGGCAACCAGAAAGGGCGACGAGCTAAAAGAAAATCGCCACCCGTCTCACAGTTTTGTAGGTTGGACGTTCTAAAAGACAGCCCAGCGAATCAAAGGACGTCAAACCTCTTGGAAAGGTTTTATGAGGGGATGACCGATTCACCAAGGGTAAAGACCAACAGTGAATTCAACCATGGCTTCGAAGTGCAGCATTTCGTCCATCGGTAGAGTCATTGATATCTTGAACTGGGAATATCCACACCCCGACAAAACCAAAAGACAAAACTTGTCCCTGGCGAAAAACGGCGGAAATGCGTCCAACTGGCGGCATACCCTCCGGTGAATCGGAATTCCCTCCAACTGGCGGCTTGGAGCCGAATCGGGTTTGTTTGGTGGCGGGTTTCCCATTTGCCCTCTACAAGAACCAAAGGCTCAAACCCCCAAACGACCCATCCAAACCACCAAATTAGGGGATAAAAATAGTTGAGTCAATGGTTTTGGAAGACTCGGAAAAAACACGCTGGCCTCGAGTCAACTTTCCCAGGTCCTGCCTTTCTCGATTTGTCTCCGGCCAAGGGGGCCCCAATTTGGCGAAACAAGCTGGTGACAAAGTCAGGAGTCGCACAAGGCCACATTGGCTGGGTTGGTGGGTGTTGAATTAAGGGACCCCCCCCCGGGAGGATCAACGGTGTCCTTTTTGTGTTCATTTATAACTGCCCCAACATGGGGTAGCTTAAAAACAGAATCAAACGCACACACACACACAGACAGACACAGACACAGACAGACACCGGCAGACACAGGCAGACACAGGCAGACACACACACAGACACAGACACACACACACACACACAGACACAGACACAGACACAGACACAGACACAGACACAGACACAGACACAGACACAGACACAGACACAGACACAGACACAGACACAGACACAGACACAGACACAGACACAGACACAGACACACACACAGACACACACACACACACACACACACACACACACACACACACACACACACACACACACACACACACACACACACACACACACACACACACACACACACACACACACACACACACACACACACACACACACACACACAAATTTTAGTGAATGATATGCGGCATGCAAACACCACCCGCGTTGACGTAGCTTGGGGTAGCTCCTCGGCTTTTCACGCGTCGGGACGCAGGATCCAGCATCGGAAGCGGGCGGCCGAGCACTGAGCGCCCGGGCTGCTTTAGAGCTGCGGAATGAAGGTCCTGAAGGGCTGCCGAGGTCTGTATTTTTCAAGGGACCCCCCGAAAAAAAAGGTCCTGTGGGTTCCCCTTTGAAAACCAGGCAGAAAAGGGGCACCCTAACCAAAAAGTCACACCCGGACGGTGGATGCAGTGTGAGTATGGCAAGTAAGGGGACGAGCAAACCCTGTGATATTCTGCAAAGGACACCCTAGTCATTTGGCCAGAGTTGTTGTGACGGGCAACATGGAAGGCGCATTGGATGGCTTGGAAGGCAACGAGGACTGCAACTCCGTGAGTCGCGAAATTGCATTTGCCGTGGACCTGCCTCTTGAAGGCAAGCCTACCACCCAGGACCATACTGTGGATGGTCGCGAAATCCGCGCGGCGCAGCCCGTTCAGAAGCCCAACCGAATGATGGTCGGTCCCCCAACGTAATTACCGTGGCAAACGTTGTGGTTTCGTTTCATTTCGTGCGAAGCGGATTTCGACAGCAGGTGTCCATTTTAGCTTAGATTGGTTAGAAATTGGTGGAACCCATTGGCTTTATGCCAACCATTTACCAGGGAAACCCTTCGATCTTTCCAAAAGGCAGGGTCAAGCTTCTGTCATTTGAATTCAGTGGTTTGGTTCATGCAGTGTTGCCCATATAAGTAGCCAGGTTCCCTCCAGTGCGTTTGCTCAGGAGTACCTCAACGGGCATCCGGGCTCTGCGCAAAAATTGCCGAGCTACCGGCTTGTTTCAGGAACCTCGGCGTGCCACATCTAGGTCCCCCAGCTAGGTGCCCTTTGGCCGTTTCTTTTTCGGGGGTTGGGTTCCGCTACTAAAATAGACTACAGAAAAAATGGTAGCCTTATTCTAACCTCCCTACTGGAGGACCTAGGCTCTTATATCCCATCCCCATTGTTTTCGGGCTGGAGTGGCCCAATTGCAAGTTCGCACCTTTGGGCCTGGTGTGTCGACTGGTACCCACTGTGATCACTACTGGACATATTTTATTTTTCCAGGGGGCTTAAGCAAATGAAAGCATGCATTGCGGGCGGTTGCATGAGAGAGTGTTGCGGGTATGTGTCGCGGTCTTCCGAAACTCGGCGGACGTCCTTTCGGATTTCGGCTTCGCTTCAAGCGCCCAACATCGGGTACCCAGCCCCCAACAACACCGACAGGTGTCAAGAGATTGAAGCGAACATCCAACCTGGGGAATGTCTGCAAGCCCGGTGCGAATCGCCAGGTTAGTTGCCAGGCTGAACGTGTATATCTTTTCAACGTGTTGCCCTTTGGGGTTTCCTTCAGTTTCCCTTGGGACCGGCAAACAACAATAAGTGTTTGCAGGGGGTCAAAGCCTGGCCCGAGTTTGATTGCCAAGAAGCGAGAAAGAAATCCTTGGGTGATCTTTCAGGAAAAATGTAGGGAGCCCTGAAGCTCGAACCTTCTAGCCTTACTCTGAGCATGGAACGTAAGCCTCGTTCAGATCCTTTTCCATGGGAAGAGGTCGCCCGTTCTATACAGGGTCCGGAGGCGGTTCATTTGCGGATCGCACAGGAAGCGTCGGAAGGGGCCCTGAAGTGTTCGTCTTAGAGGTCTCTCGCGCCGCGTTATTGTTAGCGGAAGAAGGAGTAGTAGTGTCAGCCTCATGAAACGAGGGTCCCCCAGTTCATATTAGGCTGATAGTTTACTCCTGGAAAGAAATCTAAATGTGGATTGAAAGTACCTCACAGCCCCATTCTGATCACTCAGGCCCCAGTAGATTTATACGTGGGGAGCCCCTTGGATGACTTGAAAAGGCAAGGAGACCATGAGGAAATATCGGGCCAACTTTTCCTTGCGCAATGTTGGGTCCGATCTGGGCGATTTTTCGGGTCTCTTGTGGCAGGCCGTCAGCCAACCAGAGCGGGGCTCGGATGGAGAATGCTTACCCGTGCCTCTGCCCAAAAGCACCTGGAAATCAGGTATGCCCGAAAAAGTATTGCACGTAAATCACACAGCAAGAGTTCCAGGGTTCCCCTTCCCACGCAATATTTAAGTTGGCTTCCAAAGTACTCGCTTCCTTTAACCATAGGTGTCCTTTTTGGTTGTTTAACTAGAAGGCGGCCCTGGTTTACCTAGTGGTGCAATACTTTCCCAAAAGGACACCTATGTTCCTAACCCTTTAAGTTTATCCAAAAAAATATATTTTCCAGGCCTCCGCCTGCTGGAAGGTTCCTTTAGATTCTTTGCACAAAATGGCAAGAGCTTCGGAGTTGGGCCTGGGTCAATTATGTTATTCTCCAACTGGGTGTCTTGGGTGTGGGGGGAACAACCCGGTTTTCCAGTTGGTTTCCAGTTTGAAGCACACACAAAACTAGAGGACGATTGGCCCGAAAGCATTTTTCCCCAGGTGCTCATCCAGCCGCGGAGACACCTTTTTACATCGCTGCGGCGAGCGTGTCTGCACGCGGCGATGCTCAATGTGTATGGTCACATGAGAGCTCCATCTCATCGTCCTACAAGAGGAAACATGGCAGTGCTCGATCCCACATATTTACATCCGTTAAAACAAGAAGAGTAAAGCTCGTAAAGCTCGAAACAGATTACAAGCAAAAGGAAAAGCAACCAATAGCAAAGCTTACACGACGGCCACAGATATGCAAAGCACGCTCGCGCAACTTAGCTCTGTGCATAGGCTCTGCGCAGCTTGGCTCTGTGAAAGTTGGCTCTACGCAAGCTACTTTTCGCGAGTGGCTCTGCGCAACTGGCTCTGTGCAAGTTGGCTCTGCACGAGCCTGCTCCGCGCAATGTGCTTTGCACGAACTGCGCCGCGCGATTTCTCACGAAAGTGGTCTGCGCAAGCTGCATTGTTCCAGGCTGCTGCGCGCAAGCAAGCTGCTGCAAGTGCTCGCAAGTTGCTCTGCGCAAGTGCTCTGAGCAAGTTGCTCTGCGCAAGTGCTCTGCGCCAGTTGCTCCGTGCAAGCGCTTTGCGCATGTGCTCTGTGCAAGTTGGTCTGTGCAAGTTGCTCTGCGCAAGTGCTTTGTGCAAGTGCTCTGTGCAAGTTGCTCTGCGCAAGTTGCTCTGCGCAAGTGGCTCTGCGCAAGTTGCTCTGCGCAAGTGCTGCCGGAGCTGTGGGAATGTACTTCGCGTACTATTTTTGTACTTAAAAGTTGCGATTTTCCAGCCGGAGCTGCGGGAGCACGCTCCGCATACTACGTCTGTACTTAAAAGTTGCGATTTTCCAGCCGGAGCTGCAGGAGCACGCTCCGCGTACTACGTTTTTACTTAAAAGCTGCGATTTTCAAGCCGGAGCTGCCGCGGACCAGGGGGGGGAATCGAACCCGCGACCGCGGGATTGCGAAAGCAGGCGCGCAAACCGAGACAACTTCCAAAGGCCATTTCGCGAGCAACAAAATCGAACGGCGCCACAGCGAGAGCGCTTCGACACGCACGATCTCCGCAGAGGGTTCGCCGAGACTAAGAAGAATTCGCACGGCGCCACAGCGAGAGCGCTTCGACACGCACGATCTCCGCAGAGGGTTCATCCGCGAATGCCAAAGGCACATCAACAAAAACACGAGTTTTTGCACATCGACCAAGCCGATCTCCGCAGAGGGTCGCGCGGGCACCGCGAAACACGCAAAAAAAACCTCGAGTGTTTGCACCTCGACCACGCCGATCCCCGCAGAGGGTCGCATTCCCGATCGTCGGCAACATCCCCACCCCCCGCCTTAAAAGAGATTCTTAATACCGAGCTCTTTCTCTTTCTTTTCCGCGCGTTAAGTACTTAACCTAACTTACTTAACCTAGCTTACACAGCTGCTACCGCCGAGCCTCTACACCTTGCTTAGCTTAGCTCTATGCGCCTAGCTCTATGCACTTGGCTCTACGCACCTGGCTCGATGCACTTCGCTCTTTGCACTTGGCTCTGTGCACTTAGCTCTGTCTCCTTGCACCTCGCTCTTTGCACTTCGCTCTGAGCACTTGGCTCTATGCGCTTGGCTCTTTGCACTTGGCTCTGCGCAAGTAACTCTCTATGCTGGTGATGACTCTTTGCAAGTATCTCCATGCTGGTAACTCTGTGCAAGCTACTCTGTGCTAGTAACTCTGCGCGAATATCTCCATGCTGGTATCGCCGTGACTCTGTGCAAGCTACTCGGCGCAAGTTGACCAAGAGCTCCTGACATCTCCATGCTGGTGACTCTGTGCAAGCTACTCTGCGCAAGTTGACCAAGAGCTCCGCACGGAAGAACCCTTCGCAATGCTTTCGGGAAAAAGGACCAACTCCACAAGAAAGACGAGCCGCCCAGTTGAATTACCATCTTGGCGGCTTGAGGGGAAGCCGCCAAGAGGGATCAGACCCCTCCAAATGTTCACAGGCCTTGACTCTTCCCCAGAATTAGCTCCCCTTTTGGTTTTTGCTTGTTTGGGCTTCCTTTGTTTGCCACTAGCCAGGCCAAAAAAAACAAGAGAGTTTTTGCTGGGGTCATAACTCCAGCCTAGGACTTTGACAAGTGTTGACACCTGAGCTTGCCTCGAACCACGCACTCAGGGTGTCCCCACCGCGCTCGGCGAATTCCGCTGGCGCGGCGTCCACGCCCAGGTGCCCAAATGGGTATGGGTCAAAAATCGATATCCAAAATGGGTTGCCCTCGTGAATGGAAACAAGGACCAAGACCTGAGGTGCCCCTGCTGGCTTCGTTTTGACCCCTACCCATTGAGTTGATTTTATTCCCACCAGCCTTGCTGGGGGCCTGAGAAAGCCCAGGTGGAGGTACGGCCTGGGATCTGAGTAACAAATTCTTCGGGTGACTTGAACGTTGTAGTGCTCTGGAGTCTAGGTCCATTTGCTGAAATGAATATGTCTTGTAGTTTCCGTTGTTGGTTTTAAAAGGAATTTCTGACTACTGGAAATAGGTCTTTGTCCAGGGGTCTCAACCAAATGGAAGTTTGTGTCCTAGTCCTGCAGCACTAAGTTTGCATGTCGGCAAGCCGGCAAGCCCGTGCTAGATCAATTTTCCGGAGAGATTCCTCTTGCATGATAGGGGTGATATTCAAGGGGAGAAGTTTTGGGGGAGCCATTTTTTGTTCGCCCGACACACAGGAGCGCCAGGAAAGCTGAAGTACCCGTGGCCAAAGACGAGCCGCAGGCAGAGTGGTCGCGGTTGAATCCGCCAAGAAGGATTTTGACGCAGTCCACAGCCTCCTTTCACCCGCCTAAGATAGTACACCTGAACGGGTGAAGTAGGGTCTGGGGCCCAAGAATTGCGGTTTAATTGGGTCTTCGGAAGAATTTATCGGAGTGGGATTGTGACTAGACTGCATCGACTACCAAAATCAGACTTGCGCGGACAGAGAAATCGACCGGCCCGAGGAGGGCTTCTTTTTTGAGCTACTGTGGATGGACAGAATCATGCACCGCTTGGTACGTGGTTTACCCATGTTGATCCCACCATTCCCGGGCTGTCTCATGTGTTTTTTCTCGGAGTTCATCCATCCCGCTGCAATACTTGGGTCATCCACAGTATGGCAAGGGTTTTGCGAGTCCCTTTGAAGTCCCAAACAGTTCCCATGCAGCACTTTCCGTGTTCCAACTCTTGTCAGGTACGCAGATCGAGCGAGACACCAGGTGCGCCTTTTTGCGATGAATCTGAACTCCACAGTGTGAATAGAAGCTATGGTCCCCCAGTAGTGCCCTTCTCTCCCTTTTTTTGTTGGGAGGGTTCCCCTACTACAATAGACTACCGACAAAAAGTGGGTACCCTTATTCTAACCGCTCTACTGGAGGACCTAGTTGTAGATCCGGGGTCAACCTTCGCTTGGCACCCGATAGCAGTCGCCTCACTCGCCTCGATCGGCCTTCAGGTCCCTCCATCGCCACGCCAATGTCGGGGCGTGTCGACCAGACGGAGAAGGTGGGGCTCGTGTTTCACGGTGGCAAAATGGACAAGGAAACCACCTGCCTGAGCCCAGGTTGCTGCAACGAACATGTGGGATGTATTGAGGCCGCCAGGATGGGAAACTGGCCCCACCCCCCGAAAAGGTGTCCAAAGGATGTCCAAAAAACGGGGTCCTTTGTCATTTACTACCGAGGCAATGGCAAATTGGTCTCAGATTGTGTCAAATTCCCCCTCAAATACTAGGCACTATTTCGGGGCAAAGTGGGCGGCGGGGATTAACCAAAGGCGGGGACATGAAAAAGCGAGTCCAACGGCCAAGTCACTGAGACGTGTATTCCTGTTGCTCCATTGCCGAAACAGGTGACAAACATGGAATATAACCACAAGTTGCATCCACCAAAGTGGGCACGTGCCCAATCTGTTCGAATTCCCCATGGAACCCTTGAATTTGAGAGGCAATGACTCTGCTTCGCCAGAAGCTTCGGTGATGAAGTGCCTGCTCTCGCGCAGTGGTTCAAAGGATTCTTAATGGCGTCAGCTTGACAGCAGCTTGCCAGCAAAAAAGAGAGCGGAGTCGATTGACCATCGGCCGAGTCGATGGACCATGCAGACCGACGAATTTCACCTCGGGACAGCGGGGGAATTGGTAGCTTTCAAAGCGGGCGAATCGTAGCTTTTCGAGCCATGAGCTCTGAGGAGATGAGAAGAGATGCGATCCGTGGGTTTTTTGGGGGTCCCGTTTCGGTTGGATGCTTTTTGGGCAGCCAATTGGGTGGCGTTGTGTTTTTTTTGTTCTTTTTGTTTCTTCTTTTTTTGGAGTTGGTACCGCTGTTTTGGTGTGTTTGGGAAAGACATTCCTAAAGACATGTCTGGTGGTTGGGGGGGCCATTCCTAAAACAAATCCTTGAATGGAAGCCCTGAAACCTGTTTTGGGGGTCCAAAACGACAGTCCATTGGCAAACGTTGGGCCATGGTTGAGGACACCCCGTACCGGAGCGATATAGTGGGTTGGACACAACTTGTCTTTGCAATTGTGTTGAAAACAAATGGGTAGAACCGGGGGATGTTCGAATCCAGCAGCGAAGAAAGGAGTGCGGAGCATCGGGCCCAAAGTGACCCTAAGGGCCCTTGAACGCCCTTTGCCAGAGGCTTTGAGCCGGAGGCTTTGCTTGTCTCTCGGCTTGTCGATTCTTCCTTTGCCAGTCTGGAAAGGGATATGCTTGAATGGAGACCGATTCCTTCGGCAAAGGGATGAACCAAGGTTGGAGGAAATTCTGGAACCTAAAAAAGGCCACCTGTTGAGCTGACATAACAAGGGCGCCTTTTTAGTTGGTTGACTTCATGTTTTTGGTGGGTCCCATTTCCGCAAACCAACCAGCAACTCTTCGGCACAAATCTCTCCCCGCCGGCTCCTCGGCTCGCAGCGCCGACGCCGACGCCGCAGGAAGTCGCGACGTTCACCGGCACCGCCAGCGCCTGTGCCGCGGCCTTGGCAAGGAAGTCTTAGGTGATGCTTTTTGGTGGATTTGCTAGAAAAGTCGAGGGAGATTCCTGGTTTACCTGAAAATTTCATCATCTACCAGGGCCATCGATGTTCAACCAAAAAGGAGGTGATTTAACCAAGGTACCAAGCCTCAACAAAAAGGCAGACCAGTGTATACCGTGTTACTCGAGGGGGAAAAACCCCTAAACATAGGTGTCCTTTTTTGGTTGTGTCGCCGGAAAAATCGAGGGCGGTTCCTGGTTTACCTGGTGATTCAATCATCTACCAGGGCTATCGATTTTCAACCAAAAAGGACACCTATGATCAGAACACAGTCGCTGCGCTCGTGGCTTGCGGCGGTCGACAATCTGGCGGATTGTCCGTATGACGTGAAATGAGCACACAGAAACCTATGGGGAAGAAAAGACACACACACACACACACAAAACTTACCTCTTAAAAACAAAACTTTTCAACTTGTTGGGTAGCATGGGCTATATGTCTGTAAAAGATTAACTTCCCCAGGGCTTGGAGTTTTAAGGGGTAAGAAAAAGAAGCGGAGCAAAAAGAAAGAAAGAGACTGGCTCGATCCGCGGCCCTTGGTCTTGCTTTGAAACAGCCCCAGAAAGTTGTATGTCCACTCAGCAGAGAAGCTCAAGCAGCGGTCGCTGGAGTTCCCCTTCAAAAGTTGCAGTTTACTGGTGCCCTCCCACTTTGGGCCCCCAAAGAAAGAGAAATGGAGGGAGCCCGGCCAAAACCGCCACCTTTCTTCCCCATGTTTAGGGGTCTTCTAAAAAAAAAAAAAAACAAGAGAAACGCAGATGGGAATGAAACTTTGTCAATCTCACTTCCTCAAAGAACTGATTCACATCTTATTTCATATCCCCAGGGATTTTGACCAGATGAAGGAGAATATGTTTCGGGTAGAAAGGGATGTGCAGATAGTTGTTTGACTTCATTTGGTCTTGTTTCGGGTTCGGAGCATGTAGTAAACGAAGAAGTTTGGACCTTCTTTCGGCCCATCCACAAAAGGAAGTGAGTACTGGGGAACAACTCCAGTTTCTCTCTCAAACACATTCCCAAAAAAGGGAAGCCCATTGAAGAAGGGCGAGCCACCCACATCTCGGTGGTTCCCAGATCTCCGGCTCCTTAGCTTTTCGGGGTTCGGTGGGGGTGGTCCATTTGAGCCACCGAAAGTGAGTCCATGAATAACCAACCGCTGGTTGGATAGAGAGGTCTTATGGAGATGCCATCGCTCTTTCCTGATTCTTGGCTGGTGAAAAAGGTGAGTGATGGATTGGTGAGATATCAGGGTGGTGGGATCAAGGGGGTTATCCGAACTTCTGTGATACTTTTGGGAATCCCCCGTTCTATGAACAATATGGGTATGGGTTAAAGTAAAACCACCAGAAAACCGCAGGTTTTAGTCTCTGGTTCCATTGACCAGGGTTCTAGCCATTTTTGGTCCGCATTTTTGGCCCACGGCCATATCGTCTTTGGGAAGCTGTTTGTGTTGTATCATAGAAGTGGTCATTCCCCGCGGCCCTGTGGGACATGAATCGCATCACATCGATCCATCGAGCTGAGGCCATGCCGATGCTGGCGGTCCTGGGGCTGATGGACGTGGAGTTCTCAGCCTCCCTCTTGTATGGCCGGGGAGCTTGGGAAGTGAAACCCATGGGGCTGGGGTCGGTTTTTTGGCGGACGCCACGGAACCCATGGGGTCCATTTTTGGGGGGGAAGTGTTCCTTTGGTTGGCTTCAAGGAGAAACGAAGTGAGAAGTACTCATGGCGAGGGTCGTTTTGGGGGCAAGCCCCCGTTTTTGGGTTGTTTTTAAAGGAAAACCGGCCCATGAAAATGGGGGTTTACATGGCTCGCCGTTGGGGCGAACCCCCCCGTTTTGGTTCAGTTTTGAAGGGAAACCAAAAGGAAGGCCTAAGCCGGTTTTTCGTTGGGGGGGGGGGGGCCTGGCTTTCTGGACATGTCTTTTCTTGGTGGCTCCCAGCCATCCCCTTGCCTTTTAAGCCTTTTTGTGTTTAGTGGTAGTTTCCATTTAGCCCACTAAAAGTTAAACTTTTAGCGGGGATCAGAAAACGGGCAGCCCAGTTTTGTGCCGCTGCTGGTGATTCTTTGAACTTCCCTTTTCTGTGGCAAAGGCTCAAGAACTGTGAAAAGGCCTGAGATCGGACCCAAAATGTTGGTTTTCCTTTGAATAGGTCCCCCAGAATTGCCCTTTTACCCTGGTCCCACTAGAATAGACAACAGAAAAAAGGGTACCCTTCTTCTAACCTCTCTACTGGAGGACCTATTTGCAAATCCAGTTTGACCAAGCGGAAATGGGTCTCGATCAACAACAACCACATATGGCCATCCCGGAATCCCTCTTGTGGGATGAGAACCTTTGTGCTCTCGGCAGAAAACGAGTGGTTTACCCATTTGAAGTAAGAATGTCACTCCCTGTTGGATAGGGATTTCATTTTGATCGCTTCCCAGCAATCGATTCGAATGAGGCCTTACACGCAGTCTGCTGCTGGGCGGTTTGGGCTTGGTGTGTCTACAGGGAGAGCCAGGGACTTAGGGGGACGGTGGATTTGGGAGGGTCAAGTTTTTGGTTTCCCTTTTGGTTTCCCTTTTGGTTTCCTTTTCTCGTGGTTTCCCTTTGGATTTGGTTTCCCTTTTGGGTGTGAACTCCCAGAGTTCCTTTTTTGGTTTCCCTTTAAAACGAGAAAAGAAGAGGGGCCCTCAACAACGGGCACCATGTCCGCTTGGTTTTCCCTCCCAGATGAAAGGTGCTCCATGTTGAGAATGAGCAACTGACATCAAAAGCATCGGTACATTTTACTTCGGGGCAGGGTCCCATGCAAATCTCCTGGTAAAAAATACAAATAAAAATGTTGCTGAGTAGATGGGCAGGTTTAGTTGCTACATCCCTCTGCACAAATAGAAACCACCTGTCCTTCCGTGAACGCAAGAAGACTACTTAGAATGGCACAAGACTCCGGACATAGAACCAACGAAAAAGAGAAGATGCGTATAATGTGCAACCAATGAAAACCAATGAAAAAGAGAACCAAAGAAAAAGAGAAGATGCTAGAATCTCGAGGGTGCAACGCTTCCACCAAGCCCAGGGGGCAATTTCTTCTCAGCACCTACCGGGAAGAACCCTTCGAGTTGCGATCGGTTCGACGGGAATTTTTGATCACTACCCGGGAGAAAAATGGCGAGTTTTAAAAAAGGCCGCGGTGTTTTTTCCTCGTGGCTTCCCTTGAAAGACACCGCGCGAGAAGGGAAGACCCTCAAAAACCGGACTGCAGCCATCATATGCCATGTGTCCAGTTGGCGTCCGCTGACCTTTGGCTTCAGAGAGTAACCTTGGTGGTCCCCATCCCCTTTGCGTTGTAGCTTTCTAGGAGTTACGGCGGGTGTCCATTTTGACCCAAAGTTGGTCACTTTTTGTTCCTGGATCTGAGGACAGCCCAGGAACCATAGGCTTCTTTGCCGTTTGTGAGCTCTGCCTTTGGGTTTAAAGAGCCCCAAGCCGGGTTTGGTGGGTTTTTGTTCAACGGGACACCAAGAGGACGTGTACCCAGACCGTCTTGTAGAGGGCTTCTTTGGGAAACAAACCATGTCACCCCCAAACCACCGACTAGGCTCCTTTCACCCTCCTTTTCGCAACTCGAGCAGTCTCAGGACGGGCATCTTCTACAGACAAACGGACATCATTCAGGCGCGGTTTGCCACGAAAGCCGACCCCTTGCCCCGTTGCTGAAAGGAATATGTGTTTGTTGTTTTCCCCCCTTGGTGTTTTTAAAGGGAATCGATTTCACTACTGGAGTTGGTTTTTTTCCAGGCGGCTTAAGCAACAGCGATCCAAGCCAGAGGTTTGTTTAATTTTGCATCGGACCATGAGGATTAGAAATTGAGCAGCGTATCCCTAATTGGTGCTTTAGATTAGGGTGGGAACTGGGGATTTACATCTTTGGTTCTTCTAGAGGGTACATGGGAAACCAGCCCAAAAACTGACAAAACCACCAATCCAAATCACTTCAAATCACGGGGGCACCCTGAAATTGAGCAGCG
>CAUJNA010003534.1:163181-170681 GCA_963377175.1 Effrenium voratum | reverse complement strand
AAAGAAGCAAAATATGTGAGTTATTTAAAAAAATGAGTTTAGATCCACTCAGGAAGTGAGAGTGTGTTCACAGACACCGAAACTATCACGAGTTCTTTTTGCAGAGTTCAGCATCCAAGTGCTCGCCTGCTTCCTGGCTTTTCACGG
Organism: Effrenium voratum; assembly: GCA_963377175.1. NCBI lineage: Eukaryota > Dinophyceae > Suessiales > Symbiodiniaceae > Effrenium > Effrenium voratum. The sequence goes on along the minus strand of CAUJNA010003534.1, from coordinate 170,534 downwards.
GTGCAGTTTGGAGTGAGGAGCAAGATACTTTTAGGATCTCGAGATAGCATCGGGAGCAAAGAGCCTTTGAGGCATTGCCACTTTATCTGCGTGCCTCTGCGTCAAGCTGAGATATTCGGAAGAAAGTCAAGCTGAGATATTCGCAAGAATCGGGAAACGTGGTCCATCATCGTCCCAATCCAATAGGGGGGAAGAAATCCTCCCAACTTTGACAGCAGAACGCCAGGAACAGTGCATGTCCCGCTTGCACGACGAATTCGTGTAATTGGGGGTTGTCCTTTCACCACCTGGTCAAGTTTGGCATAGACGGGTCGCCCACCCAATTGTCCCATGTCCTCTCGGGGAAACGTTCGTAGTTTTGTCCGGAGCCCACATAGGCTATAGACTGTTGTGACTTTCTGGCAGGAATCCCACATCGAAACCTCTCCGGTCAGAGGGTTCCTAATGTAGGAGTGGCTTCCTATCGTCGATTCCAATTACGATTTGCTGAAAAAGGACAACCCGAAATCCATGTCGGTGCACGTCCGGCGAGCACCACTCGGGACCGCAAGGTCCGAAATTCTGAGGTCACCCGGGGTTTGCCCACAAGGTACCCCAAAACCGCTCTCAAGCGCCTCAAGCGGCTATGGTCTTCCAAAGAGATGCGTTGGGCTTACTGAGGTTGGGTTCCATACTCAAGGATACCAGGATGGTTTGGGCTTCTGAGGCAAGTGCTTGAAGACGTGAGAAGCATTGAGTAGCTTGTCTTCAGCAAGTTGAAAGCCAAGCGAGCTGTCTGGAGAAGGCAGCTGCGAATGTGTGGAATGCTTGGGCAAGCATGGATTGCTGGGGACCAATTATTTCTTCAGGCAAACTGAGGCTGTGTTAGTTCGGGTCCCAAGTGGGTCTAGCCTTGGGAAAGGTCCCCAAGCAGCAGCATGTGAAGCAGGACTCGAGTTGCCCGCCGAAGCCGCGCAGAAGGTGGGCTCCACAGTCACCTTTGTATTGACCATTTTCCTCAGCGAGGGAGAAGGGAGCAATCGCTGGTGGCTCCCAGCCATGCGGTTCCTGAGCTTTTTAGCCTTTTAGTGTTTAGTGGTAGTGTCCATTTAAACCACCAAAAGTTAAACTTTTAGCGGGGGATCTGAGGGCAGCCCAGGCTGGTCGAGGTGTTGAGGCTCGGCGTTGCCGTCCGCGGGCATCAACTGTTGTTGTCAGCTAAAGGACAATGGGTGCTCTCATGTAACCGAAGTGCGTGAGCGCGTGACTGGCCCTCTTTTGGAAGCCTGGTTTCTCGCAGCTAGGATGTTGGGCGAAAGTCGAAGGCGCAGTTCTTTTTAGGCTTGGTCATCTCCTGTACTCACAAAAGGGGAATTGAGCAGCGCACAAAGCCCTTTTGGCCACAGAGCAGATGTTCCTACTACCTGGTTTCAACTAGAGGAAGAGTGGCCCGAAAGGATTGATTCTCAATGGATTGGTGGAAAGCAAGCCGCCTGCAAAGATCTCTCCACAAGTTCTCTGCCCTCGATGCTTTGTGCATGTTTCTCGATGCTGCGCAAGTTGCTCTGTGCAAGTTGCTCTGTGCATGTTGCTCTTGCATGTTGCTCCTCGCTAGTTGCTCCGTGCACATCGCTCTGAGCAAGTTGCTAAGCGCAAGGTGCTCTGTGCAAGTTGTTCTGTGCAAGTTGCTCCAAGTCGCTCGGTGCAAGTTGCTCTGCGCTCTGCGCAAGTCGCTTTGTGCAAGTTGCTCTGTGCAAAGCGTCAAGTTCGATCTGCAGGTTTCTGCGCGCGGTTTGCTCAATACACCGCGGTTTTATTTGTACTGAATAGTTGTAATTTGGGAGCTGGAGCTGTGGGAGCGTTCTTTGCGTACTATCTGTGCACTGAAAACCGGCCATGTCCGAGCTCAAGCTGCGGGGGCGTATTTTGCATATGCCCGTCGTACTGGCATCTTGCGATTTTCGCTTGTGAAGCCGCACGGACAAGGGGGGAATGGAACAAGGGCCGATCCCGGCGTGCAAACCACATCCGCGGGTATTGGCACGAAGCAAAAGCTCTCAGTTTTCGCCATCGCTGGTTTTGGCTGCACATCGGCCACGCCAAAAGTATTGTTGCCTAGATACGCCCATCCCTGCAGAGGGTCACATGCCGAACGTCCAAAGTAGCACAAGCGCACATGTTTTGCACGTCAGCCAACCGATTCCCGCATCGTGTCGCGCGACAAAAACTAAAGTTCTCAGCTTTTGCGCAGGAATGCCAAGAAGTCGAAGTAACTTATTACGTCCGACCACACCCGCCCAATCCCCGCGAGGGCCGCGCGCAGGCCAGGAAAAGTAGCAAAAGCTACAGTTTTCGCACATTGGTCATGCCCCAGAGGGTTGCGCAGACCAAACAGAAGCAAACACCTTAGTTTTTGCACATCGACCATGCCGCTTCCTGCAGAGAGGGTTGCAATCTAGGGCGATGCTAAAGCTCCTACCCCGGCGCTAATCTTCCGACCCTAGCAACCCAACCTTTCTACTCAAAGCAACTTACGTGTGTAGAGCAACTTTCACAGCGCAGCGCAACTTGCACGGCTTGCGCTGAGCAGCTCTGTGCAAGTTGTTCTGTGCAACTTGATCTGTGCGAGTTGCTCTGTTGCTCTGTGCACGATGCTCAGTGCAAAGTGTTCTGTGCAAATTGCTTTGCGCAGGTTGCTTTGTACAACTGTGCAAGTTGCTTTGCACAAGTTGCTTTGGGCAAGTTAGCCCAGGGGCTGCGCACGGAAGGAGCGTCCGCAATGCTTCCGAAGAAAGGCCAGAGTAAGGCTTACGTAGGCCTTTACAACCATGTTAGTAGAACCAAAAGCCAATCAGTTTTGCGCGCTGCTAAACTGTCTGAAATGGTGGTTCTCTTTTGTGTCAAGTGTTTCACCAAAAGCCAAGGGGAAAAGAGTACCCTCGAAAAATAGCAGCCACGTGGATCACCATTCCGGTCTCACCATTCCGGAAAATTCGCGTCTCACCATTCCGGTTGTCACAAGGCAGTTTGCATCTGTCCGAGCGCAGAACCAATTCAGCCCGGACCAGGCGAAGCCTTTGCACAAAGCAAACACGCATCTAGAAAACGGTTTGTATCTGACTTTGTGGAAGCGGCGCTACAGTCAATTGACCTGAAGCCTTGTTCCGCAGATGCTGCTGGGAGACCGATTCCTTGAGTGCCAGATGTTGACTCAACGGTCTTGTTTTTGTGTGGAGCACGCATGCGTGATATTCCCCTGAAAAACGTGCAGCCCCGAACTCCTCATTTGTCGAGTCGCCCCCTACAAAGGGGTCCAAGAAAACATGCAAAGGGTCGTCCATCTGAGAGTTAGCGAACCCCCATTTTGTCTTTCCGCAAGAGGGTGCCCCTCAAAACCCCCGCTTTCGGCGCGTCCTCCCCGACGAATCCCCTGAGGTACCTTTGCTGCTTGGCGCTAATGGTCGGCAGCGCGGTCTCATTCTGGGCCCAGACCTTAGCTCGTGCCCAAGTTCTACTCAGCCGGCCTCTTAAACTCTTAAATGTTGGGTTTCTATGCGCGGTCCACTTTTCGTAAAGGTCCCAAAAGGCTGACCCCTTTCATTTCTAGTTTTTTTGGCAATCTTTCTGAACGACCTATGCAGCACCCCCTTCCCAATCCTAAGCCAGGCATCAAGCACCCGAGCTCCCTGAGCAGACTCGTCTAGCTTTCAGCGCTGGCTCCATCAATCCTGCAATGAGAATGGCAGCTTATTGGCGGGGGTTGAGGTTGCGACGTGTTGCTCGCACGCTGCGCACTTTGCAACACTTGTGGTGTTGAGCAACGGTTCATGCAGGTTCTCACACTCGAGTCGCCCCGAAACTGGCTCGCCCACTCAGTCTTGGTTGAACAGATAGATAGACAGACAGAAGGTTTCGGGAAGGGGCGGGTGTCTGGATTTCCGGCGCCGCGGAACTTCGACAAAGTTTTCGCGAGTTGGGCAAAAACTGCGCGTGATTTCCGAATAGATTCGGAACTTCGACTAATGGTTCTGCGGAAACGTTTTGATACTTGTTGAGTTTGCGCTACAGCTTCGAGGAACCCTTCGAAGATCATTTTGGCGGACCCCTTTCAAGAACCCTTGTCTTTTCGACAAGGTCCGCGGTATAGCTGTCCAGACAGCCCACCCCTCTCTTTAGAGAAATAATTGACACACAGACTAATAGGTAGATAGCTAGATAGATGACATAGATTCGGTTTTGCAGATAGAGGTGCATGGATAGATCGATAGAGATATGGAAAGGCAGATTGGTCGATAGACGAACAAGTAGGTAGATAGAAACAGAAACACATAGATAAAACGAATAAGATGGAAAATGTAGATAAGGTAGACAAGATAGATAGAATACATAAATGAACGGTTGTTAGATAGATGGATGATTTAAACACACTGGTAGACAGGCAGACAGGCAGGCAGAAAGAAAGACAAGCGCACACTCAGACACATGAGACGCATAAGATGGACAAGGTACACAATTCGATCGACAAGATCGATAGGTAGGTAGGTAGATGGATAGATAGTTAGATAGATAGACAGATAACACAATGGATGGATGGATGCATGGATGGTTGGATGCGGTGGATATATAACATAGGTTAGGTAGATAGGATAGCTAAGAACGATGAGGTAAAGACAGTAGACAAAATAGAGAAGCTAGATAATTTGATAAGGTAGGTAAGATAGACAAGATGCATAGGTAGGTGGGCAGGCAGGTGGATAGCTACATTAATAGATTGATAGATTGAAAGGTAGATAGATAGGTAGATAGACAAGATCAAACTAGACAGACAAGAAAGATCAGAAAAAAATGCAAGGCCGGATAAGAAAGAAAAAGCAGACAGAAAAGGTATAAGGGACATAAAGACAGATAGATGGGCAGATAGATAGATGATTAGGCAGATGAATTAAGATAGGTGACAGATAGATGAATAGACAGACGAACAGATACTTGGATAGATAGACAGGATCGATACACCGATAGCGAGAAGGAGAGATTAAAGATTAGATAGACAAATAAATAGGGAGGCAGATTCGATAGTGGTGGGCAGATAGGTAGATAGCCGAGATAGATGGAAAGATAGAAAGAAGAGAAGGAGACTAGGAAAGAGACAGACAAAAAAGATAACGAAAGGAAAAGAGAAAGAAAATGAACGCGAGAGAGAGAGAGAGAGAGAGTTTGGAAAAAAAGGAGAAAGAGAAAGACGGGGAAACGCAAGTGAAGACAAAGAGAACGATAGTTTGCATATGTTGGAAGCTTCCGCCGGCTCTGGTAGTAACCATGGATTGCCCCGCTCCAGCTAGTGGATTCGAAGCCCATTTTGAGGGGCCCGTCCCCCAAAGAGTTGTGGTGAGCAACGTGGGTGTGCCGTTTGAAAGAACTCGGTTTTGAGCGAACCCGTTTTAAAGGGATCGTTTTTAAGGGAAAGCAAAGACGAGTCCAGCGTTTCCCACTGTGAAGGGAAGAAATCCATGTCGCACCACCTAAGGAACCGTGGTTGAAACCATAACGTTTGTTGGTATGCACGTTGGGGAATCGAATCATTCCGGGGTTTCTGAACGGTGGTGCAACTGGCTTTTGTCCATCCACAGTGCGGTCAATTTGGTCATGGACGTCGTCACCGTCCGCGTGGCGAGGTTCCCGGCCCACAGAAAGCATCATGACGCTTAAGGATCCTTACCCAAAAGGGATCCTTACATGAAAAACACCTGAACATTGCAACTTGTAAATGGTGGTGTCCCTTTATGTTGGTGGAAAAAGCAACATGTTTCAAATGGGCAAAGCCATGTGTCAAGTGGCCCCAGGCGCAAAGGTTGTCATCGGATTTGGAGGTCTCAAGACCGAAAGCCCAGTGGCTTCAAAACCAAGGCCTGGCACGGAGAGCGGCGCAACGACATGCAGGAATCGCAGCTGAAGCCGCGATTAGGTCCCTGGTCCTTTTCTGGTTAGGAAAATGGGTGTGGGTCAAAATGAGTCACCTTTGCCACTTGCCAGGGTTCCATTTTGGGTACCTATTGTTGACCCCCAGCCATATATTGTTGGTGCATTTTGCTTGGAGGTTCGGACTTTTTAACTTTTTTCCACTAAACCACTAAAAGGTAAGCTTTTAGCAGGGGAGCAGAAAGCAACCGAGGTAGTGTCTTTGCATTTTACAGGGACCTCCTAGGTTCCAGGTTGATTGGTGGGAGGCTATTGAATCTGGTACATGTATGGATTTCTCACGATGCAAGAAGAACCGTCGATATACGTTCTTTTAAAACCTGGGTTCTAGTTCGAGAACCATCAGGAACCAACCCCTTTTCAGGAAGCCAAAGGGCCGCCATTGTTGCAACTGGCATGTAATCAGCCCCCAACCCTGGTGACGTCCGCTCTTCCTTGCGAGATTTCTGTGGTCGATAGATGTATGGATGTGTCAACATAGAGGAGCTTGCAACAGGGATGGTGTCCGTTTGGTTTTCCAACACGCCCAAAACGGGCACCCTCCAAAAACGACTGATGAGTAATTTTGAGGATGTCACTCTAGAAATTGGTTCCCGTACGAGAGTCGCGAACTGCTATCACTTCACCCTGGCTGGTTGGAAACACATTCTCCCCATGGCTTCACGTCTACAGGTCCAAGTAAATAAATTTGTTGCCCGGTCTGGTCGAGCTGTGATGCCCTTGACAGCCGGAAAGAAAGAGAGAGAGAGAGAGAGAGAGAGAGAGATGATCCAGCTGCTTCCGAGGTCTCAATCTCATGCGCAAATTCCAGAGGTAAGTTGTAACAGACGCCAAACACGTTCTGGAGAGTGAGTCCACAAATTGTCCGAGACGCCTGTACATCAGTTGGGAGGGGGCAATCTTGACCCACGAATTGCTCAAATTGTGCTGTACGAAGCCTAGCCGACGAATGGTCCCTGGAGTGACTGAATTGCTTGGCGTCCTCTCAGGCAACGTTGGTGTGGCTATGATGTTTGACATGAAGCACCCTCATCCCCACGCAGAATGATGTCTGCCAAAGGGCCCGAGTTGAAACTAAAATGTTTTGCTCATTGACCTGGGTGTATCTTGTTTGTTTCGGTGCTCGCATGCGATGCCCAAGGCCAGACTTGGCGGCTTACTACATATCTTCCTGAAGCCGCGACTGGCCCGGAAAGAGGTCGAGCGACACTCTCTCTGATTCCTTGTTTGGGCTGGACATAGCAAGAATCAAGCCTTGCAAGATATTGTGTCTGCTCCTGTCCTTACTGTTTAAAGTCAGTCATGTCAGAGAGACATGAGCTTTCCGGCGATTAGACGCCTGCCAATGCCCACGTAGGGAAGTTTCCAGTCTAACCGTGTGGAAAGACTGGCCGTTTT